>PVIY010005165.1:0-66084 GCA_004026745.1 Myrmecophaga tridactyla | reverse complement strand
CTGGTGGCTCGTGGACTCTCTGCTTCGTAGTGTCACTCTCTCTGAATCTCTCATTCTCCAAAATATTTCCACTTTTATAGGACTCCAATAAACCAATCAAGACCCACCCAAATGGGTGGAGACATGTCGTCCCTTAATCCAATTTAACAAGCACTCTTGACTAAATCACATCAACCAGGGAGATGATCTCATTAGTTTCAAACATACAGCATTGAGTAGAGATTATTCTACCTTTATGAAATGGAATTTATATTAAAACATGGCTTTTCTTAGGGGGCATACTTCCTTTCAAACCAGCACAGGAGGAATCAGAAGAGGCTCCATGTGCACTGCTATGCGACGAAGGAGCCCAGAACCAAGGAACACTGACAACCAGCCCCTGAATGCCAGTCTCTGGAAAATAAGTATCACTTTGGTGATGGCTTGATTTGGACTTCTCTTAGCCTCAAAACCACGACTGATAAAGTCCTATTGTTTAAGCCAACACTTTGCATGGTGTTTGCTTGAGAAACCAAGGACAATTGAAACACCATTATATCGAAGATAGATAATATCGTTCTTTCATTTGGAATGAATATTAGTATTATTGCTTGTGTACACTATCTGCCCATATTAATGAAAAAATAAAAGATAGTTCAAACTGATTGAAATGGAAAGAATTATCTTGCACAGACATTTGCCACGACAAGCTTATTTTTATGGAAGATGAGATCTTGTCATGATCTTCTCAAGATCACAATTATCATAATAGCACAGTATTTCACCAATGATAAGATGTTAGCCAGACTTCACCTAGACACACATAATATCTAAAGTTTTAATTAAAAAAAATGATTTTAGGACTTTCCACATTCTGGTGTACTTATTAGTATAAGGCTGGCAATATCTATTAATATTTTTTCCATAGTTTTTATTTAAATATAACTTTTAAAGACCTATCAGGACAAACATTATACTGATCTGAAAATTTGCCTAAAGTAATTTGAATCTGATTCATATAAGCATAGTTTCTTTCTTATATAGATAACATATCATCCTCAAGGTTTTGGCACAGCTCTCTGCACTTTCACAAAAATTCACATATTTACAGTTATTCAGAGAAATCATTATTTCCTTGAGAGCATCCAGCTATGTCCATCACTTAACACAGTTAACAACACATGAAACAACATGATATCTTGCCTCAAGTATTTTCTATGACTTATTCTCTCATAAATAAATGAGCAAAGTAGAGAGATGGCTTAGTGAATAAAAATTCTGTTCCTTGAATAGTTGTTTCTTAAACCAATATTTCATATTCTGCTTTTATTTTATGTCCCAAAATCTTTTGGTAGAAATAAATAACATAACTATCTTCTCCAAGGTTCCACACTCTAATGTGTTTTTTTGATGGTGGTTCTTATTGATTGATTGATTGATTAAGTCATTTATTATTTTACATATATTCAGAAAATAATTTCTGAGATCACATTCTGTGACAGTACCCATATAAGCACTAGTGATATAGGATTCCTTAAAGGATATATCCATTAATGTAATTAATATTTATCAAATATCTTAAATTGCATTAGGCTTTATCAGTTAATGTTTAGTATGAACCACTAGGAAATTTATAAATAACAAAAGATTTATTATAAGGACTTGATTTTACTTTATGGTGAGATTTGGTCAAATAGCCTATATGAGACTATTCTTCATCTGGTGCTGAGCAAGCTGTCAGGAGCAAAAATTGGAAACAAATTAGAGGGAGCATGCACAAATTGGAAGCTGCAAGGCTGTTTTGGAAAATATGAAGAAAAATTAGAACTTGCAATAGATGTCACATTTCCAACTCTCCAACTTTGATGATCTTGCAGGAGAAGATGATCAGTCCTTGGATCAGGAATTGCAAAAGCTTATATTGAAAATTTGGCAAGAGTAGGAGGAGCTGTGGGCCTCACTGCTGTCCCGAGTCAACAAGTAGAGTCAACAGATAAGTGACAATGAGTAGCAGCAGTGATTTTTGCTGGGCATTGACTTTCCATGTATTAAAAACAAAAAACAAAAAACTGCAGTTTACTCATCTTTCCAAATTATCAATAAAATGACTATTGCAACTTATGCAGGTAAAATATTCTGGGATATGTAGTCCTACCTTACCTGGGCTGACATAAAGAAATCCACTGCATAGTTGATACTGAGGAAATCAATGGATTCTGTGATGGTTAAGTTCTTGCATCAACTTGGCCAAATAATTATGCCCATTTGTCTGGTCAGGCGAGTACTAGCCTTACCATTGCTACAAAGATATTTCATGGCTGGTTGATTAAATCATCAGTCATATGATCACATCTGTGGCTTCTTGAAATCAACTAAGGTTTGTCTCCCATAATGAGATAATCTAATCAGTTGAAGGCTTTTAAGGCAGAAGAGAGACTCTTCCCATGCTGCTTCAACCAGCAAGCTTCTCCTGTGAAGTTCATCCAAACCCTTCATTGGAGTCACCAGCTCCACAACCTGCCCTATGGATTTTGGACTTTCCCATTCCCTCAATTGTGTGAGACACCTTTATACCTCTCTTATTTACAGATCTCTCCTGTTGGTTACATTTCTCAAGAACCCTGACTTTCACATCTTCACTGCCTTATGTGCTCAAATGATCAATTTGTGAGGTACCTGGGCTTCAAAGAGAGAAAGAGTTTATTGCTATGTGTGAAGCAGAAGATCAGATGGTCTATTGGGTAAAATCTATCTCCCTGAACTTCAGCAACCCTGATGATTTTATAGTACCTGTGCTGGTTGGAATCTGTTATGTATCCCAGAAAAGCCATGTTTTAATCCTGATCCAATCTTGTGGGAACAACCCATTTCTTTTAATCCCTATTCAGTTCTGTGGGTTGGAATCTTTTGGTTAGATATTCTCCAGGTTGTTGTGACACACTCAATTCTAGGTATTAACTTTGGCTGGAGATATGATTCCACCCATTCCAAGTGGGTCTTGATTAGCTTACTGGAATCCTTTAAAAAAGGAAAACATTTTGGAGAGAGCTCAGAACAGACAGAGACTATAAAAATGACAGAAGCCAACAGAAATTTCAGAGCAGAGCTGACACAGATGTGGACATGTGGAAAACAAAGCAACAGATCTTTGGAGATGCTTGGAGCCCAGCAGATGTCACCGTGAAATGTTAAGCAAGCCAGAACCTGAAGAGAGCCAAAGGAAGCCAAGAAATGAAAGCTAGCCCTAGAGAAGTAAAGTGAGGACCCTCCACAAGAACAGAGACTGAAAGCAATGGAACCCAGGAGTAATGATCTTCTCAGCTGACAGAGGAACCCAATGTGCCCTCTCAGCTGACAGAGGTGTTGCAGATGCATTGGCCTTTCTTGAATTAAAGTATCTCCCTGGATACCTTAGTTTGGATATTTCCACAGGCATAGAACTGTAAACTTGTATTATTAAATTCCACTTTTAAAAAGCTGTTCCAACTCTTCCATATTACATTCCCGCAGCCAGCAAACTAACACAGTGCCAAAAGATGGGCAGATTTTAGGATAATGAATGCAATGACTTGAGATGAGATTAGAGATGCTGTAATTATTGAGCTTAGTCACAGAATGTATGTAAGAAAATGACAGCCCTAATATGATGATAGGTGTGCTGGTTTATAACTATTATGTATCACAGAAAAGCCATGCTCTTGTAATCCTAATCTTATTTTATGGGGACAGACCTATTGTTTGAATGGGACTTCTAATAGATTGTTTCCATGGAGATGCCACACATCAGATGGAGATATGACTCCGCCCATTCTAGGTAGTTCTTAATCAGTTGTCTGGAGTCCTTTTAAGAGCCAACACAGAGAGCAGAGAGTTCAGATGCTTGGAGAAGAAAAAAGCTCCCTGGGAGTAGAACCAACATGAAGAGCAGAGAAATGAAACCAAGACACAGACATTTGGAGATGCTAAGCTAAGAGATGAAACCCAAAGTTTGCCACAGAGAAGCTAAGTGAAGACTCACAGATGCTTAGAGTGAAAACCATGGAAAGCAATGAAACCCATGAGCAAAGGGTCAGCAGACATTGCAGTGTGCCTTCCCATGTGGCAGAGGAACCTGGGCACTGCCTTTACTACGAGAAGTTATTCTCTTTTTGGTGCTTTAATTTGGACATTTTCACAGCCTTAGAATTGTCATTTGTAACTTAATAAGTCCTCTTCATAAAAGCCAATTCATTTCTGATATATTGCATTCTGGCAGCTTTCGCAAACTGAAACAATGGGTGTGATTTTTAGTATTATAATTAGGTATAGGTTGCTTATAGGTTAAAGTCTAAGCTACTGTTGAATGGCAGATGGGCCCACTTTGGTTAGATCCAGTTTTGTCTATCAAGATAGCTTTGGATTGGGGTGGGTTAGTTCTGGGCTGACTCAAGAACCTTCATTAATAAATATTAGGGACTATCTTTATTGAAAAACATGATAAGGGGATATAATTGAGGGTCAATCATAAGATTTTTACACTCAGATGATAAAGCTGTGCTGATTTGAAACTGTTATTTACCCCAGAAAAGCCTTTATCCTAATCCAATGTTGTCGGGGCAGACATACTGTTTGGGTAGGATTTTTTAATTAAATTGTTTCCATAGAGACATGACTCACCCAGTTGTGGGTAGGAACTTTTGATTAGGAGGTTTCCATGGAGTTGTGTCTCTGCCCATTCAAGGTGGGTCACTTACTAGAATCCTTTAAGAGTGAATCATTTTGGACAAAGCTCAGAGCTGACCCAGTCAGAGACATCTGGGCATGAAGAAGGAAAGTGCCCTTAGGAAAGTTGTTTGAAACCAAAAGCCAAACAACCAGCAAAAACCAGCCACAAGCCTTCCCAGCAAACAGGGGTATTCTGGATGTCATCAACCTTTCTTGAGTCAAGGTATCTTTTTCTAGATACCTTAGTTTGGACATTTTTATGTCCTTAGAACACAGAAGGAGACACTAAACTGTTTTAAAGAAGATGAAAGCTTGAAAGCATGGAACTATTCTAACACTTCTCTCCCTTAATGTTTTAATTGACAGATTACCCATATCTTTCTCCAGTTTCTCAAATGTTTTTAATAAATTCTGGAATTTTGCTGGAAAATAATATTTTTAATGGATCCTATTTTCACATCTATACTCTGTGTTCAGCTTTGACTTGATTCTAAATTACGTATGTTATTATGTTTTGTAAATTCCTTATTGTTTTCCTCTTCTGAAGGTTTTACCTTTCTAATTTTCTACTTTGAACATTGTAGGCAAAATTATTTTATTTCTTATGCTAATGTAGTTTGGGAAGAAAAAAGGTAAATATATGTTTTCATTCAGTCACAAACATCTGAAATCTTAAATGTTCCTGTTTTTTATTTCAATCAGTTTCCCTCCAAAAATGGTAACATATGCTTGACAAAACTGTAAATTGTTAATTCTTCCAATACTGTACTTTTCAGTGGTGAAAACAGAATCAGCAACATTGCATAGGAAATATATTTAGAAGTTTTGTAATGTGATACCTTTGTACAAATAGCATTTCCATTTTAATTTACACAGTGTCAGAATGTTCACAGAAATTGCCCATAATCTAATAATTTAAGGTGATCCTGTTAAGAAGTATTACATTAGAAGGAATGCAGATAAAATCAAATAACTTTATATATTTCAATTTTCTTTGCCCTCCTGGACAATATAAAAGCAGTGTCTGTCTATGTATGTGTATGCACATATATACACATTACTGTCTATATATGTCTATGTATATATATATATATATATGTCATTTCTTATGAATAATAGCACGCAACTTTCTTCAGTTCAGTTAAGTGAAAACTTTAAATTGTTCCCATAGAAAAGGTAGAAGGTAGAAAATGTCATAATTATTAACAAATATGGACAAATTGGGACTATTTTAAGGAAAAGATTATACATTGCACAAAAATGAGATCTGTGTTTTGATGAGGGATCTCAATTTTCCTTATAAGTGACATAATATGCCAGTAACACTATATATATTTCCTAATATATTAATTTAATTTATAGAAAAGAGTAGGCTGTATTATTTGTTTAAAACTATCTAAGTATACATTCTTCACAAACGTTTGTCCTTGGCTTTTCAGTTACAGGACAATACACTTCACAGCCTCCCCCGGCTTCTCCCTTCTCCAGATTCCATTGATGTTCAGATTCTGACTGACCCTCTGACTTTCTCTCTATCTGTGATCTTCCCTATAAAGCCTTTGGTAATAGGATTGACAGGGTAGGGGTAGAAAATGAGGACTAAATGCTTAAATTATACAGAGTTCTATTTGGTTTGATCATAATTTTGATAATAAATGGTGGTGATGTTAGTAAAACTTTGTGACTATAATTAGTAGCATAGCAAACAGGCTCCTTGCAGGAGGCAGCCCCCCCCACCCATCGTTGCACATTCAAAGTAATTCCTTTTTAAAAATTCCCCAAATTCCTCTGAGCAGTCAGAACTACACATAAACAGGATGATTGCCCCAAGAACTGGTAAAACTGCATATAGGCAAACTAAGATAAATTCCTGTAAAGAATCCCCTCCTCTAACCATTCATCTGCTTCTATAAACTCAGCTTCGTGCCCTTCCTGATTTAAACCAGCCAATCATTTACCTTGTCTTTAAGGTGTTATCCTGTCTATAAAAACTGATGTTAACCTTTTGTTCAGGGTCAGACTTTCAGTGGCTATTCAGCTGAGTGCTATGGCCATAGACAATAAAACCTACTTCCTGAAACTTTGGAGCCTTGGCCGGGTTTGTTCTGTTTCTGCATAATGCTCCTAGAGGTTTACAGCTTTGTCCCTGGTTTCATACAACAATAGCACTGAATTATATATGTGAATGTGGTTAAAAGGGGAAATTTTAATTTGTATGTATGTTTCAGAATAAAACTTAAGAGAAACATAAAAAACATAGGATTGTACAACACAGACATTTTGTAAATTATGGATTATATGTAGTTTTTAAAACAATTATAAACATTTTCTTTCATGAAATATAACAAATTTTACTCCACTAATGCAAAGTGTTAGTAATAGTGTGGTAGATGGGAACTTGTATTATTGCATGATTTTTCTATAAGTCTACAATCTCTCTAATGATGATAATAATAAAAAGATCTTTCCTGATTCAACTGGGCAGTACCTTAACTGAATTAACCTCATCAAAAGGTCCTATTTAAAATGGGTTCACACACAGAGGAATAGATAAAATTTAAGAACACGTTTTTATCTGGGGCACATAGCTCCAAACCACTACAAATAGTCTCTTCAAAAATGTTGCCAGTTAAAATGGGACCCCAGTTTATATAGTTAAGTTTATATAGTTAAGATAATCTGGGAAAGAAAGAAAACAATTAGAGAACTGTGATTACCTATTTGAAAACTTATTAAACAGTTAAATATTATTGCATGACATTTGATTTAGCAGCCAGGAAACTAAAACATTGTTCTTTCCCCATATGCAAAAAAATGAAGGGGACCCTAAGTCAGCATATATGTAAATGAACTCAAAATAGATCCAAGACCAGGTGGTGAGATGGTGGCTCAGTGGCAGAATTCTCCCCTGCCATGCTGAAGACCTGGGTTTGATTTCTGGTGCCTGCCCATGCAAAAGGAAAAAAAAAAAATAGATCAAAGACCTAAGTGTAAGTCCCCAAACTATAAAACTCCTATAAGAAAACATGGTGAAAAATCTTCAAATTTTGTGACTGGAAATGGTTTCTTAGACTTTACACTACAAGCATGAGCAAAGAAAGAAGCATAAGTAAATGGGACTGCATCAAATTTAAAAATAAACAAACTTTGTGCATCAAATGACTTTATCAGGAAACTAAAAGGACAAACTATAGAATGGGAGAGAATATTTGGAAACTGTATATCTGATAAAAATATAACATCCAGGAAATATAAATATTATGTAATTATATAAAAATCTAACTCCAAAAAATCAACAACAACAAAAAAAACAACCCAATTCAAAATGGGCAAAAGCCTTGACTAGACATTTCTCCAAAGAAGATGGCCAATAAGCACATGAAAGATGTTTAACGTCATTAGCCATTAGGAGAAATGCAAATAAAAACCACAATGAGATACTATTTCACACTCACTAGAATGACTGCTGTTTAGAGAATGAAAGATAAATAGTTCTGGAGAGGATATAGAGAAATAGGTACACTCATTCATTGTTGGGAATCTAAAAGCAGCCTCTGGAGTTGGTTTCTCAGAGTATACAATTATCATATGACCCCGAAATTTGACTTCTAGGTATATACTTCAAATTATTGGAAAGGATTTGAACAGATATATGCACACTCATGTTTGTAGTGTCATTATTCACAATTGCCAAAAGGTGTAAGCAGCACAAGTGTCCATCAACAAAGGAATGGATAAACCAAATGTATTATACATATAAAATGGAATATTATTCAGCTCTAAAAAGGAATGAAGTTCTATTTCCAGTGCCTGCTTGTACAAAGAGAAAAAGGGAATGAAGTTCTAATACATGCAACAATATGGATTCAATTTGAAAATTCATGTTGAGTGAAATAGACCTGACACAAAAGGACAAATATTATGTGATTGTATCTACATGAAATAATTAAATTCATAGAGTCAGGAACTAGACTACAGGTTACGGGTGCAGTAGTTGGGGTGGAGAATGGGGAGTTAATGTTTAATTGGTATGGCGTTTTGGTAATGGATTGTCACGATGGCAGCACAACACTGTGAATGTAATTAACATTGGATTGTAAATTGAAAATGGTGTAAATGGGAAATTTTAGATTGTATATTTGTTACCAGGACAAAAGCAAAACCAATAAAAAAGTGGAATGTAGAACAGTACAACACAAAATGTGAACTCTAATGTAAACTATGAAATATAGTTAATAGTATATTTATAATAATATTATCTCACCAATTGTAACAAAATTACCTCACTAATGCAAAATATTAATAACAGGGAAAAGTGTGTATGTACGTGGGTGGAGGAAGGTTGTGGAGTGTGTTGCTATATTGCATACTGAGGGAGCACAGGCTAAGGCACATCAGAGACTCCCAGCAAATGATTGCTTTATTGCTTGCAAAATGCAAAGTGTCCAAGAAAAGCAAGGGAAAAGAGTTCACTTTGGCCAGACTCCAGGGAAGCCAACTCTTTGGGTCAGTGTTGATGGATAGCAGCTCTGCATTCCACGGTCAGTCAGGTGTGAAGGCAGATAAAGACTCTTTGTTCACGTTAGCATAAAAAAAAAAATGTTACTACAGCAAAACATATCCTTATAGTAAATTATAAAGGGTACGCCATCAGACTGAATTAGGAAAGCAAAAATGAGGAAAACACGGGCTCCAGAAAACAGTGACTCCAAAATCAGGAGGACAATAGAGGTTAGTAACAAGATGGTATCTATTTTTCAGGCCAAGAAATCTAACAGAGCAAATGATGCTTAGAAGAAACAGAAGTGTTCAAGGGAAACTCACAGGAAGAAAAAAGGAGAAAAGCAAAACACTGGAATAAATAATACGACTGAGGTTTTGGAAACACTGCAGGATAGGTGAAAGGCTACAAAGATAAGAAAAATAATGGCAATGAGATTTTCCAGAGAGAAAAATGAAATGCTAAATCAACAGAAAATGAACCAAATAGGAAGCAAACTGGATGATAAAATGATACTAAGTAACAGAGGTAGCATAATTAAAGATGGCTTTTTGACTTTGGTGTCAGAATCATTCCCCTTCAAGTGCCTCAAGATTATGAATTATATCCACAGAGAACAATGTACGATCCTAAGACATTATGTAAACTGGCATTGGGGAAAACAAATTTTACTTGCACTCAAATTTAGAGTTAACCAATGACCAAAGCATGAGAAAATTGATTTTAGCCAAAAGACAATGTAAATGCCAATATTTTGACAATGAATGTTAACTCAGAAACAAACAGAAATGGCCTACAGTTGATTAATATAAGGTACTTTAAATTGATCATGTAGCCTTAAGGAGATAAATACCATAAAGAATAAAAATTTAAAAAAATGGAAAATGAAATTGCATATTTGGGAATGCATGCATTTTGGGAATGTTTGCTTTCTCTTATAGGTTCTTCTGTAATAGATAATTTATTGCTCCATATATGCCTTATGTTCATAATTTTTTTAAAAAACTACAAATATGACAACTGAAAGACAGCATATGAGAGAAAATAAGATCCTGAAATTTAGCAGACCATTAGGATAGTATAAAATGAATTAATTCACATTCAGTTGGGAAGCAGAATTGTGATATATGGAGATAAATTAGATAGTAAGGAAAAAGCAAAACAAGATTTCTTGAATTACACTGTGGTTTCTGGATAGAGCGAGCTGGTGATGTTGCAATGATTAAGAAAGCAAGACAGAATTACATCTGGCTTGCAGTTGAATTGGTAAAATATTCACTTTTGAATAGTGTAGAATTTTGAATTATAAATATTTGGTGTTATGAGGGGATGCCTGAGATGGCAATGTAGGAAGATGTGGAATTGAGTTAGCCAGGAAATGTCTGTAATAACTGTTTGGGGGACTCCCATGACCAGAACCATCATATACCACACTGGAAATGGTGGAAGGGCCAAGTTCACAGCACAGAACTGTAAATAAAGATGTCTCTCTTTTACTCAGGGTTTTCTTTTTGGTTGGCTTTGTTCTTTATCTTTTCTATGACATTCTATTCAACTTATTCTAGACCTCTAGCATAGTGTCTGCTTAATTGATTAGAATTTTTCAGCTTTTATTTTCTGGTTCTTGTCCTGCCTATATGGAGCTATTTTTTTGAGGAAGGTCTACCCAGATATAATCAACCCCAATCGAATTTTCCAAGGCCAGACTGGCGCAGGTCTCAAGAGAAGCTTGTAATCATTATCAGCTTTCCCAGAGAATGAGGCCCACAGGTTGCCAGACTTTCCTGTGAAGCTTCTAGACTCTGTGCTTTTCCTATCCTGCCTAGCAGGTGGTGCTTGTTAGACTGGAATTCTGCACAAGTGTAAAAGAGTGTAGTTCCTTTAATTCTCAGCAGACCTTGTCCCTGCCAGGAGTGTGATTGAGACAGAGGCTGAGTTAGAAGGCAGGCATAAGCTATTTCTGTTTTCCAGTCCCTGGAAATTTTCCAGAATTCTCTGAATGAGAGCAGCCACTTAAGCTGGATACCACCCCCTCCCCCTTATTTTTTGGAGAGGTTTGGGGGGTGTCCTGCTAGTTAGTTTATCTCTCAGACCTACCTTAACTCTTCCCTTGCCTGGATCAGTGCTGACAATTGAAAACGCCTGAGGCTTTCTCTAATGGACTATTTAGAATAGTTAAAAAAAAAAAACAGGTTATTTTCAGAACCAGTCTCCAGCCTCCAAGTTTCACCAGTTAAGAGCTGGAGCTGGCACCAGCTCTATGTGTCCCTTTTTTGGGGGAAAGCATAGTCCTTTTCCAGTATTCTGAGCTTGGCCAATTCCAAAAGCCTCCAGTCCTGCCACCTCTCTGCTTGGGTGGTGTGATGGTGGCTCAGCAGGCAGAATTTTCACCTTCCTTGTTGTAGACCCAGATTTGATTCCCAGTGCCTGCCCAAGGAAAAAGAAAAACCCAAACTTGATGTAAGGTAATTCCGTAAGAGCACTGTCACTATTTCCTGCAAAAGTGATAAACACAGTAGAGAAAATTCAATTCTATTTATTGGTTTAACTATGAACAACTAAGAAGTTGCCTTTGATAATTTGCCTGAATTGTGAAATGATTGTTCCTCTCACTTCTTCCACCATTTAATTTCCTAAATTACAATATTGCCATTTATGCCTTCTGGGAGAGGTACAACTAATTGTGATCATTTGGACAGTCTCTAAAACATGACACTAAAATGACAAAGCTTGTAATACTGCTGCTGTCACTGTTGTTGTGGCATTATAGTTGTAAGCATTCATTACACAGATTGCATACATGGTAACAGAAAAATTTTTTAAAAACTCATGGAACTACACTACACAATCTGTGAAACCTATGTTAAACCATGGACTTTAGTTAATAATACAATTACAAAAATGTCCTATCATCAGTTGTAGCAAATGTTCCACGCCAATGCAATGGTGTTGGTGAGGTGGTATATGGGAATCCTGTATTTTCTATTTAATGCATGATTGTCCTATACACACACAACTTTGCTATTAAAGGTTAAAATTCATTACAGTTATAAAAATAAATGACATTGTTCATCTTTTTTCTTCTGGCATCACTCAATTATCCAAAAAATGGTAGGAATCCAAATCCACGCAGATATATCCAACATAAATTGGTTCTGAATCTATCTATTCATTTGCATAAACTTTTGTTACTTCAAAGTATTAAGCTTTTGTATAATGATGTCATTAAAATAAATATCAGCACCGCTGATCAAAATTAGATATCCAAGAACAGGAAATATAAAAAATCTTTAAGAATTTGAAAAAAGTAAGCTATAAAATTCAGATTTATTAAAACCACATAAGAGGAGTTTTTTCAAAATAACTAGAGGCTCTCTGACATGTCACTTACATATGTATAAGTTCATGCATTTGTTTCAGTGGAAACAAAATTAGTTTTTCCCTGTAGTTTTCATCCAGTGTAATTAATATCAGTTTGCAAAGAGCATTGGTGATACCAAAAAGAAAATATATTTCAACTGCTATTTTTAAATGACTGTCTTTTTCAAATCAAAAGCTAAGAATTAGCATGAATTTGGATTAAAAGTGGGTATTTTCTGGGTTTAACAATCTATCATTTATCCCTGCTACATAGCAACTTAACTCAAACTCTGTGGCTTTAACATCATGTTCACATAATGTTCACAGAGCACATGTATATAGGTCATCTGATTTCTGCTAGGATTTGGTTGGATTTGGCTTGATTTGGCAAATGATTCAGACTTAAGCTGCAAAGATTGTTCTACTGCACACTATCAGGTCTCTTGAGCTGCTGGAATGACTGTGCTCCACTTTTCTCTCAGACACCCTGAAACAGAAGGCTAGCATGCTTCCATGGCAATGAGAGAGGTGCAAGCAGGCAACTAAAAAGCCTCAAGAACAGGTATGACCTACGTTTGGGATTAGCATGCTATCATTCCTTCCTTATTCTACTGACAAAACAAGTCATCTGTCCAATCCCAATGTCAAACAATGGGAAAATGTATTCTGTGTTTAAGAAAAGATTCCTGGATCATATGGTAATTCTATACTTAGCTTCCTGAGGAACCACCAAACTGCCTTCCACAGTTGTTGTACCATTTGACATTCCCACTAACAGTGGATAAGTGTGCCTCTTTCTACACATCCTCTCCAGCACTTGTTATTTTCTGGGTCTTTTTTTTTTTTTCTGATAATAGCCATTCTGGTGGATATGAAATCATATCTCATTGTGGTTTTGATTTGCATTTCCCTAATAGTGAGCGAATTTGAGCATCTTTTCATGTGCCTTTTAGCCATTTGTATTTTCTCTTCTGAGAAGCATCTATTCATGTCTTTTGTCCATTTTGTAATTGGGTTGTTTGTCTTTTGTTGTTGAGTTGAACAATCTCTTTATATATTCTGGATACTAGACCTTATTTTGATATGTCATTTCCAAATATTGTCTCCCATTGTGTAAACTGCCTTTTCACTTTTTTGACAAAGTTTTTGATGCATGAAAGTACTTAATTTTGAGGGATTCCATTTATCTATTTCTTTTTTCAATGCTTGTGCTTTGGGTGTAAGATCTAGGAAACTGCCTCCTATTACAAGTTTTATAAGATATTTCCCTACATTTTCTTCTAAAATTTTTATGGTCTTAAGTCTAATGCTTAGGTCTTTGACCCACTTTGAGTTAATTCTTGTATAAGGTGTGAAATATGATCCAGCAATACCATTGCCAGGTATCTATTCAGAGGACATGAGGGCAAGGACACAAATGGACATTTGCACACCAGTGTTTATAGCAGCATTATTTACAATTGCCAAGAGATGGAAACAGCCCAAATGTCCATCAACAGATGAGTGGCTAAACAAGCTGTGGTATATATGTATGGTAGAATATTACAGAGCTGTAAGACAGAGTAGTCATGAAGCATGTAACAACATGGATGGACCTTGAGTACGTTATGCTCAGTGAGATTAGCCAGAAACAAAAGGATAAATATTGCATGGTCTCATTGATATGAACTAACATTAATGAGTGAACTTGGAGAATTTCAGTTAAGAACAGAGGTTGTCAGGATATAGAAATAAGGTAGAGATTGGGTAATTGGAGCTGAAGGAATACAGATTGTGCGATGAGATTGATGGAAAAATTCAGAAATGGATAGCACAAACTACCTGATTGTATCACAATGATGTAAGTACACTGAATGAAGCTGAATGTGAGAATGATAGAGGGAGGAGGCTGGGGGCACATATGAAACCAGAAGGAAAGATAGATGATAAAGACTGAGATGGCATAATCTAGGAATGCCTAGAGTGTACAATGATAGTGACTAAATGTACAAATTTAAAAAAATGCTTTTGCATGAGGAAGGACAAAGGAATATCAATTTTTCAGGGTGTTGAAAATAGTTGGTGATTCAAATTTTAAAACTTCAAATTCTCTCCGAGACTAAAGCAAGAAATGTTTATTTGATAAAAAAATTACATTTTGACTAGTACATTTCCTAATTTAACTTATATGGACAGGGTAATTGAACACCATAAGTACATGGAGCCTTGAATAGGGCATGAGATGTTGTAGGTTTGTCCAGATTAAATCCCAGAGTGATTTGAACAGTGAATAAAGAAGTATTTGCAAAGTCCCCTTGGGGGAAAGAGGAGAAAGGGGGGAAATTCAACTTCCCCATTGGAGAATTCCTGACACTCCTGCAAGCAGTGGGGACAGCCAAATCAATAGGCCAAGCCCTCAATCTTGGGGTTTGTTCATATGAAACATATCCCTACAAAGAATAGGCTAAGCCTACTTAAAATTAGGCCCAAAAGTCACCCCCAGAGAACCCTTGACAATGTATTTCACTTGATTTGCTTCTAAAAATAGAATATGGAAAGGGAAAACTAGTAATGTTGCAGTGAAAAAGGCAAAAAAGACACTACTTTAACCACATGATCAACAATAACATCACCAGTGCAAAGTTATATTGTTAGTATATGCCTCCAGATTCAATGGCAAAGAGGGGACTTCCCCTCTGTTACTTTCCCAAAATACACCATACCCTAGTCTAATCATGAGAAAAACTTTAGAAAACAAAATTTTGAGGCATTGTACAATATAGTTAACACCAGTAATACTCAAAACAGTCAAGGAAATAAACAGTTTCTGTCATGTTCCTCTGGAATCCTAAGGAGACAAGATAACTAAATTACATTACTAAATAACTAAATGTGAAGTGTTTTCCAGTCTTGATATTTGTTCTGTTTTTCTTTCCTTTTAATGAAACTGGGTGTCATGAGTAGAAGCTATTGGGTTAGAGAGATCTTAAATCTGATCTATTCCTTTTACACATGTTTTAGTTTCCTAGGCTGCTCAAATAAGATAGCATGAAATGGGTTGGCTTAAACAATGAGAATTTATTAGCATATTTGAGGCCATGAATGTTCAAATCAAGGCATCATCAAGACTGGCTGCTGGTGGTCCCTGGCTCCTCTGCCACATGGCAAGACATATAGTGGCATCTGCCGGTCTCTCTCTTCTCTTCTAGGTTTTCTTGCTTTCAGCCTCCTGCTTCTGTTGCTCTCTCTCTCATTCTCTCCCTTCCTCTCTTGCTCCATTCCATTTGTAAAGGACCCCCATAACAAGACTAAGTCCCATCCTGAACGTGATGGATCACAACTTAACTGAAGTAACCGCATCCAAAAGGGTCTACACACAATGGATAGGAATGGATTAAATTTAAGAGCTTTTTTCTAGAGTACATTCAGTTTTAAGCCATAACACTCCACCCCCTGGTACCCAAAAAAGACATGTTCTTTCTATATGCAAAATACATTCCTTCTATCACAATATCCCAATAACTTTAAGTCATTTCAGTAACAATAGTATGTACAAAGTCTCATCAAGATGGGTTATAGATGGGTCTGCCCTCAGGCACAATTCTCCTCCATCTATGGACCCATGAAATCTAGAAAACAAGTTATCTATTTCGAATATACAAAAGAGGGACATGGATAAAATAAACATTCCCATTCCCATAAGGAGAAATTGGAAGGAAAACAGGGGTCACAGGTCCCAAACAATCTGAAAACCCTTCAAGGCATGCTTCATTAGATTTCAGGGTCTAAGAGTCATCTATGAAGTATATTTTGTCCTCTGGACATGATGGAATGACAACCTCATCCCTTTCAAGCACTTGTATAGCAGTCATGCTCTCGCTGAACACTGGAGTTAAGGCTCCACCTTCTCAGAAACCTGGGTAATATGCTCCACCTTCTCTGAAGACTGAGGCAGTATCACTTTTCTTGAACAATAGGGCAGAAAACCTGCCCTCTCCAAGCACTGGGGCAACTCATCCTTTCCACACTCAAGGGTGGGTCTGCTCTTAGCACAAGAAGATGTTGTTCTAGTTTGAAAGCCGCGGGAATGCGATATACCAGAAACAGTACAGATTTTAAAAAGGGGAATTTAGTAAGCTGCATGTTTACAGTTCTAAGGCCTTGAAAATAGCCAAATTACAGCAAGGCTATGAAAATATACAAATTAAGGCACCAACAGGTGGCTACCTTCATTCAAGAAAGGTCAGTAAAATTCAGAGTTTCTCTCTCAACTGGAAGGGCATATGGCAAAGTCTGCTAGCTTTCCCTCTTGGCTTTTTGTTTCATGAAGCTTCCCTGGGGAGATTTTCCTTCTTCATTTCCAAAGGCTTTTTGGAAAGCGTGGACTCTCTCACCTCTAAAGCTTTTTCCAAAACAGATCTCTCTTAAAGAACTCCTGTAAGTGACCCCACTTGAGTGGGTGGAGACACATCTCCATGGAAACCATCTAATCAAAACTTACCACCCACATTGGATAGGTCACATCTCCATGGAAACAATAGAAAAGATTCCACCCAGCACCACTGAGTGAGGATTAAAGGACATGGCTTTTCTGGGGTACATGATAGTTTCAAACCAGCAGAGAGATTTTTGGCCCAGAGCTCAACTTCTAAGGTCCTGCCTTTGAAGTGATTTTTTTTCCCTTCCATCTATCTCTTTTCTGTTCCTTTTATCCACAATGGTAGTGATTCTATTCATACGGATCATGAAAAAAGCTTGTCAGTTTTACATGAAGTACATGGGATCCAAATCATCAGACAAAAGAACCTCTCAGATCCTGCCTGATACTTGCGTCTCCAATCCTGTCATGCACTGAAATGGCTGATTAGTTCCTTGTTTAGTTTAAAACACTCACATGGAGCACTATTCTCTGTGGTTTTGCTTTCTGAAAGTTCAGAATTTTATAAATCATCAATTTCTGGGATTTTGTTCCCAGTAGTTCAGTTCTCAGTTTATCCTTTTCCTGTAGCATTTTACTATAAGCTCCAAAGGAAACCAGGCTGTACTTTCCACACATAGCTTCAGAATCTTCTTAGTTAAAATATGCAAGTTCATTGCTCTCAAATTCTGCCTTCAATCTGACATTGTGTCTCAATTTTGTCAAGTTCTTTGCCACTTTAAAACAAAAATAAGCTTTCTTTCAGTTTCCAATAACCCGTTCATCATTTCTGCCTAAGTTCTCATTGGAAGTATCTTTAGAACCCATATTTTCCACCAATAGTCTCTTCAAAGCAATCCAAGCCTTTTCAATCAAATTCTTCCAGACTCTCTCTATTAATCAATTCCAAAGCTGTTTCCACATTTTAAGTAATTGAAATAAGCACCACACTCTGCTGTTACCAAAATCTATTTTAGTTTCCCAGACTGATCAAAGAAGACACTATGAAATGGGTTGGCTTAAACCAGAGAATAGCTTGTAATTTGAGGCCATTAAAATGTCCAAATCAAGGACATTTCTTCTTCTTGAAGACAGTTGCTAGTGATACTTGGCTCCTCTGCCACATAGCAAGGCATATGGTAGTGTCTTCTGATCTCTCACCTTTCTTCATTGCTTACATCTTGCTTCTGTGGTTTTCTCTTTCTCTCTTTTCTCTCTCTCTCTCTCTCCCCTTCCCTCCCTCTATCCTTCCCTCTCTCTCTTCATTCTATTTATAATGGACTCAACTAAGATTAAGTCTCATCCTGAATGAGGCGAATCATACCTTAACTGATGTAGTCTCATCAAAAAGGTCCTACTTACAATGTCTGTACATTCAGAGGAAGGGATTCAATTTAAAAGCATGTTTTCTGGGGGTGCATACAGCTTCAGACCAGCACACACCATGTGGACAAAGCATCCTTATTAATCTAAGTTACACCACTCTTAAAATAGACATAATAATAGTATGCTTCTTATTGCCATAAAAGAAGGAAAACTGAGCTAAAACATGAACAATTCTTACCACAGTGTCTGGCATGTGGTAGTTTCCATATAAGGTCTTTTTGTATCTTGGCCTTCATCTCAAACTATTACTAGTAACCACTCTTTTCTTACTTATCCTTGATAAAAATTAACTGATTGACTGATAGGACATACTTTTTCATATAAAGAACTAGCTGGAAGATAATAATGATTAACTGATGAGTGATGGAATCTTGTTTTTCTTCCTGTAAGGAACGAACTATATGGTGATGATGATCTAATTGTAATTACATGAAACCTACTTTGCAATATTGACTAGCTCAAGTAAAGCTCTGTCAAGGGATAAATCAGGTTGTCTCATTTAATTAATTAGTTTTGCACACTAGATCTTTGAACACAGGAAGAATTACAATTGGATATGTAAACAAGCATTGTTTTAGCTTCCTAGACTATTCTAGCAAATAACATGAAATGGATTGTCTCAAACAATGGGGATTTTTAACTTATGGTTTTGACATTAAAAGAAAATCCAAATCAAGGCATCATCAAAGCAACACTTTCTCACCAAAGACTGTAATGTCCAGGACATTTTATGGCAATCCCATAATTGGCTACTTGTTACATGGCCAGGTACATGGTGGCATCTCCTGGTCTCTCCTTTTTTTTCTGGGTTTTGTTGACTTCAGCTTTGTACTTCATTTGGTTTTCTCTCTCTTTGTCTGAATATCATTCTTTTATCAAGCACTTAAGTAATAGGATTAAGATCCACCTTAACCTCATCAAAAGGTCCTACTTATAATTTATTTACATTGAGAAGAATGGATTATATTTAAAAACATGTTTTTCTAAAATTAGAGCAATTTTAAGAAAACAATTGAATTTTCTATGAGAAAGTAAAATTACTATTACTCTGAAATTTCTTCTATCTGTTCTGAACTTCTCTTCCAAAGTTATAATGATTTTAATATTTCCTGTGCTGATTTGAAACTGTTACCTACCCAAGAAAATGCCATGTTGCTTTTAATCCATTCCTGTGGGTACAGACTTATTATGAGTCGGACTTTTGATTAGGTTATTTCAATTGAGATGTGACCCACCCCATTCAAGGAAGGTCTTAATCCTTTTTACTGGATTAACTGGAGTCCTTTATGAGAGGGTAAAGGCAGAAAAAACTGAGAGAACTCAGAGAGAAATACCCAGAAATGTTTGAAATGGATTAGAGAGAAAAACCCCAGAGGAGCTAAGAGAGGACCCACAAGAGCTCAGAGAGGAGGCCACTGGAGCCAGGAGCTGAAAGCAATGAAATCTGGGAGTGAAGGACCAGTGAACTCTGGACATGTGCATTCCTGTAAATCTATAAACTAATAAATCCCTAATGTAAAAGGCAACCCATTTCTGGTATATTGCATTCTGGCTTCCTAATAGCAAACCTAAATGCACCCCATGACATATATAGAAATAAAAGTTAGCTTGAATTAAACATGAATCATCTAATTCATTTCTGAAGAATTGGAAAGTTTAAAAAGCATTCTATTCTTGAAACATTAGTTCAATATTTTCTTTAACAAAGATAAAAATTCTAAATGTCAAAGGAATTTATTGCCTTATTATACCCTGTCTTCCTAAAACAATAATTTATTTACCTAATTAATATAATTTAAATATAACAACAAACAAATAAAGAAAATGCAATTTACAGGATTACTTATTGAATTTCATTTTTCCACCACCAATTGCAGTTTAGTTTGAAAATGAAAATAGGCTTAACATTCTTTAAAGACAAAATAAGATTGAGGCAGGCATTTGATAGCGTATCAAATAGAATTTTCCTCCAAATATTTTGCAATAATCTTATAAGACTATTATAACTAATAAATTGCGAAGAAGAAAAGTTAACTGCAGAAATGTTGTTGCTATCACCCTTTTTCATTATTCTGCATAATATGGCACAAATCAACTTTGGTATCTTAGAGTCTGCTTATTAGCTCATTCCAGAATTAGTGAACTTGTTCAAGTTCATCTTAATTGAAATAAAGAAGAAACATAGGCTCATAGTAAAAATTAAGAAAGGCATCATTCCACTAAC
The DNA here is from genome assembly GCA_004026745.1 of Myrmecophaga tridactyla. Taxonomy (NCBI): domain Eukaryota; kingdom Metazoa; phylum Chordata; class Mammalia; order Pilosa; family Myrmecophagidae; genus Myrmecophaga; species Myrmecophaga tridactyla. The sequence goes on along the minus strand of PVIY010005165.1, from coordinate 45,534 downwards.
TTCAAAAACATTAATTCAAGCTATAGACATTTAAGGGCTATTAAATATAAGGCACTGTGTTAGTTAGATTCAGTTGTCAACTTGGCCAGGTGAGCATACCTAGTCTTGTTGCTGTGGACATAAGCCAATGGTACGTGAACCTCATCTGTTGCTGATTACATCTGCAGTCGGCTAGGAGGCGTGTCTGCTGCAATGAGTGACGTTTGACTTAATTGGCTGGTGCTTAAATGAGAGAACGCAATGTAGCACAGCTGAAGCAGCTCGGCATTCCTCATCTCAGCATTTGCAGCTCAGCCCAGGCCTTTGGAGACACAGAAAGGAATCACCCCACGGAAAGTTGTTGGAACCCAGGGGCTTGGAGAGAAGACCAGCAGAGACCATCCTGTGCCTTCCACGTAAGAAAGAGCCTCAGTGGAAAGTTAGCTGCCTTTCCTCTGAAGAACCCACAAAATAAATCCCCTTTTATTAAAAGCCAATCCGTCTCTGGTGTGTTGCATTCCGGCAGCTAGCAAACTATAACAGACACTTTGTGGGGACTGGTAGTAGAGTCAATAATAAATGAAATGCTGTCAACAAATTTGTGGTATAATAACTAACATAGACATTTATACACATAATTAATGCTGATAGGAGCAAAGAATCAGTATATGAACCTATGTAAATGGTATTGACAGATGTACAAATTCTGTAAAAATTCAGTTGCTACTAATTTATAAAACCTATAATTTACAAGTATATTAAGTTTTGTCATGCTTAGACCTCAAATACATATAGTGTTTTAAAGACATGTTTTTCTCCTCTAAAATATTTCAGATTAAGTTGCAAATGAAATTGAAAAGCATTTTAATTCTCATGATTTACCCATTCTACTGATAATAGTTATGTTGACTTATTTAGAAATATTTCCAGTCACATGCAGTAGAGAACTTCTCATTCTTCCTAGAGACGGCATACATTTATTTCCCACTATAATTTTGAGGAGTCAGCCCCCAGATTCCAGAGGGGAAATTGTTAATAGTATTTATTATGTCCTTAGGGTCATACATACATGAGGCCAAAGAGAACTAATTATGCCAAAGAAAGACCATTCTTTGTTGATCTGACACAGTAATGGGGCATGTGATTTCTTTTGGAAAGTACCGAAAAGTAAACCCAAGAGGTTTAGTAGAGGCCATTTTTATTAGAAGTCTTGAAGGAAATACAATGTTTTAGAGAGCGAAGAGAAAAAAAAAAAGAGAAACTAAATTTTGTGTAATTTAATTTATAATCTGTTTATAATGCAAGGTCATAAAAATATCTGATTATCTGCAAAATTATTGTTATGTATTCGCAGATTAGAAGAAATTGTAATAGGACATGAGCCCAATATATGATTTAGAGTTAGTAGAAAACTACCACACTTTAAAGGAAAAGTCAATTTTGTTTATATCTCAAAGGACATCCCTAGAGAATTTGGATTCCTTTGGGATATAGCCAATTAACATCAAGGCATCCACTTAAATTTTTATCTATTTCAGTTTTAAAATAGAAAATGTAATACTTTATGTCCTATGCAGTCAAAGAGATTTACAAACTGGCATTAAATCTATAAGCATGATTTTGTATTTGGGAGAAAACATAAATATATGTGTAATGTGATAAAATATAAAAGACTATCCCTAAGTTCCAATGAAAAAAAAGTAAAACAAAAGTTATTTTAGAAGTGAACTTCCATGAATCTTTTAATATACTGAATGATTTAACTATTTTATCTTTTATTAATTCATAAGAAATATACACATGATTATTTATTGTTTGTTACTCTATGTTTAATTTTTTTTTCATCCACAAAAAGCATACTGGGTAATTTGTATTATTTTAAGTATGAACTGTTTTTCCATTCCATATTGTTTTATTATTATGTCATTGCATGCATTTTTGCTTGTCAAAACGTCCTCCTATATGACTGTTGATCATTTAATGTATTTTCATTGTAGGCTTCTAAAATACCCTTAGGAAATGATCAGGAGAATATTTCAAAAGAACCTCAAAAACACAGATATATTTTTTAAATGAGAATAATATTTTCTTCTTTGTACACGTGATATTCCTTTCTTTTTTCTTTACTTCTTTCCATCTTTTCCTCTTCCCTTCCTTCCTTCCTTCCCTTCTTTCCTTCTTCTCATGCTTTCTTCTTTTCTCTTTCTCTTCCTTCTTCCTCCCTCCCTTCTGTATAGAAAATTCCAACGCATCTTCAGAAAAATAAAATTCCTAGAAATAATACAAGATCAGTATATAAAACTCATTGTGTTTCTATATACCAGCAAGGAACATTTGTACTTTAAATTCTCTAAAATAAAAAATAAACATTATAATAGCTCAAAATGGAGCATTTAGTAATAGATCTAAGAATATATGTGCAGATTCCATATTCTCAAAACTACAAAACATGGATAAAAAAATCAAAGAAAATCTAAATAAATGGAGAGTTATAGTGTATTTTTAACTGGAAAGCACAGTTAAATGGATGCCAGTGTTTCCAATTTGATCTATAGATGCAAAGGCGACCCCAGTGAAAATCACAGAATTTTAGAATCAGCTTGTCAATGTCTACTTTTTTTTTGTAGATTTCGACAAGCTGATTTTAAAATTTATTTAGAAAGCAAAGAAACTCGAATAACCAAGGTAGTTATGAGAATGAGAACAAAGTTGAAGGACTTACATAACACAATTTTAAGACTTATCATAATGCTACATTAACCCAGAAGTGTGGTTGGCAAAATAATAGATAAAAATATTAATGGAACAGAACAGAAAGCATGAAAATACACCTACACAAATATATTCAACAGATATTTCAAGAAAGATTTAATGTCTATTGCATGAAGAAAGGATAGTTTTTCAATAATTTTTTTTTTCTGGAACAATTGAATGTCCACATATAAAAACTATCAATCTCAATAAATACCTCACATCTTCTACAAACAAATGCTCACGTATTTAGAAGCCTAAAAATAAAACTTCTAAAAGAAAAATATGCACAGAGAATATGCATTGTTTCTGGTTTAATTATGAGTTTTTAGATACAACATCAAGAGCATAATCCGTGAAAGAAAAGTCAGAAGTTAAGAAAATGAAAACATTTTGCAATGCAAAAGAGTGTGTGCAGTGAATGAACTGACAAGTCACAGATGGGAAGAAGGTATGGTTAAATCACAAATCTGATAAAGTATTTGTATCCAGAATTTACAAGATATCTTAAAATTCAGCCATAAGACATCTAGTAACCCAATTTGAAACATAGGCAAAATATTTGTACAGACACTTAAACAAAGAAGATTATGTATGGTAAATCAGCACATGAATGAAAAGATGCTCAAGATCATTAGTTATTAAGGAAATGCAAGTTCAAACAGGAGATTCTTATATACAGAAGTCAAAACTCGAAGGAGGGAAAAGACTTCAGTATCTGTGAGGGAGTAGAGGAAGAAGAAGGACAAGGAGATTTTTAGGGTTATTCAAGTATTCATATGGTACTGTAATTGTGGGTACATTATACCATTTCCAAAACCCATAAAGCTGTACAAACAAAGAATGAATTTAACTCTATGCAAATGAGAAAAAATAAAAATCAAGCAGATTTTTAGGGGATCCCAGGTATACTCTGATAAATGAATCTGTAATACAATTGCATGGCGCTACCCTGTTGAAAGGGATTAGGAAAACTAAATAGCTTTGGAAAACAGTATTCTTAATGGATAAATTAGAAATAAATGTAGACAAAAAAACTTACTTCTTTTGTGTAGTGAAATTTTGGTACTGTCTTCTCCTTTTTTATCATTTCATTACTCTTGTTATCTTTATTTTCTTTATTTTTTTTGTTGCTTATATCATGCTGTCCATATGATAAGACGAACTGAGCACAGAAGTCTGTTTGGATAATGATGACATCTGTCATGGAATGCCAAAATGGAAATAGGATAGAGCCAGGAGGAAAACCGAAAGGAGAGAGAGGATGTTCTTCTTTATATTGCTGCCCTGCTTACTTACTCATAGCCTAAAACAGTTTCCTGATCACTTACTATTCAGGGAATTTTGTGCCAAAGCCATAATTAAAAATAGTGAATCAATTTAAGTAAATATATTGGTATGTTTATTTTTGCATGTAAGTAAAGATTATGACTATATTTAGATAAACCTTTATACAACTTTTGCTAATTTGCTAAGACATATTTGCAAAATAATGTTTGTAAGTATGAATGAGTATGTAAGTGCATCCTTAAATATTCAATTAGCATATATCTCTTATGAGCCATGCTACTTCTCTAGGATTTAGAGATTTTAATCATGAAGAGACAAGATAAATAGGGCTTGAATATCAAAATAAGTTATATAGTAGTTCTGGACTAGGTCTACTTCTGCCATGTATTTTCACCCATTGTACCCTCATTTTTCAATAGTCCCAAACAAATACTTTAGGTATATTTCTAGTAACTATATCACCAAGAGAAATTTCTTGAAAATTTTCTTATCAGTAAGTTCAATGCTGCTTTATTTAGCTATGGGTTCTCCTTCTCTGACTGCTGAAATCAACCTTTTGGGTCAGTGTTTTCTAATTTGTTTTATGTTGCTGCTTCATGGTAATACAACCACAGATTATTAAACTGTCTAGAAAATTAGGACAGTTACTCATAAACTAGATCAACAAAATAAAACTGCTCACAAATCACATTGTGGTTGTCTTTAGGGCATCCAGATTTAGTTCACTATAGCAAGTTGAATGAATACAGTAGCAGTGTCTAACTTGTAGGTTAAGAATTATAAAATAATTCCCTGAGGCAGAGAAGGAATGACAATTTTTGAAAAAAAAATACACAATTTATCTGAGTGATATAAAAACATGGATTCTTGGGAGTAAATGGCCACACATTCAATTCTATTTTGTCATAGTATGTAGGTAGCTTACAATAAACCATCAAAAATGTTACCTAACATGAAAGTAACTCTTAGGGAAGTATTAATAGAGGCATTAAAAGAGAAGGTGGAATACATGAAAAATCGATGAACCTAAAGCAAAACAGAATGAAGGCCGGAGGGTGGGGGTGGAGAAGTAATTCCAGTAAATATCCAAAAAGGAAATAATAAAGAAGATAAAAAAATACTGTTAGGAGTTTCACAGGAGAGACAAAAGGAAGAGTTATCAATGACTCGCCTGAGTATTAGGAAATAGCTACCGAAATTTTGTTTGCCCAAAGTAACAGCAGAGATTTTGCCTTGTGTTATATATTGTCTTTATAAAAAGTATAATTAAAGGAAAAGGAAGATTTACTTGGAAAATTTTGAGTATTAGAAAAGGGATGAGGAAATAGAGTCAAATGTGACGATTTTTTTCACCTCTAATTAAGAAAAATTCCAGGGGAAATAAGGTAAAATCAACAAAATAAATTTCATAATGAATACAGTTCTAACTTCTAAAATAATTAAAAGCTGACGAGTTTTTAAAAATATTTTCCTTCAAATGAAAGGAAAGCACTTTAGAGACTCTAGGCATTAAAAAAATGAAATAATTGTCAAACCCAAAACAATTTTCAATAACAGTTGAAACAAACAATATGCAGTTATTGAACTTTATAAAAAAGTTCTAAGTAAAAATATAGTCACCATCAGTCCATGCAGTCAATGGTGCCAAGAGGGGAAATAGCTATATATATATACATTTGAATTTTCTTGAAAGACTGAGAAACATAGAAGGACATCTTTGAAAATAATAAGCATTGTGAACTAAGTTAATGCTAGCAATAGATAATATTTGTCAAAATAATCTATCACAAGCATTTTGGAAATCATTCATATGTACTATCTTGTGTAAACAATATAATAATGTTACCAGGCATATACAATTTCCTTCATCAATTTCCAGAGTCTATTCTTACATAGTACAATTTATTGCTTTTTTAACAGGAAAAAAATCTTTTGAAAACTTGCATTCTATATAAATCTCTTTCAATTCAAATATATGAAATCATTATTTAAAAATGAATTTGAGCACTGTGCAATGTTGGCTCAGCTGGCAGGATTCTTGTCTGTCATGCTGGAGACCCAGATTTGATTCCTGGTGCCTGCCCATGCAAAAAATTAAAAAATAAATAAATAAATAAAATGAATTTGCAAAAATTTTAAAAATTAAAAATAAAATGAATTTGAGATAGGGAAAATTTTTCCATTGATTGATTCATCATAAGTATAGTCAGTTTTATTTTAAGTACACCTTTATGAAAAAAAAATGTAATACTATAAAATAAAATTAGAATTTACATATAGTACAATCTAAGGGAGATGCTGAGATGTTGGCATAAAATGAATACTTTGTATCTTCTATTGGCTGTAATTTCTTGATGAACTTTTTGGGCTCTGACATGAGCTACTGAGGTAAGGCAGAGGTGAAGTCTAATGATTTTGATAAAGAGCATAAAGTCAAGCAATGCTGATTCTTGGGCACAGATACAAGTCCTGATTGAAAAGAAATTGGGGGAGAAATGTCTAAGTCATGTACTTGGTACCTACCCATTTGATGCTCAAATCACATTAAATTATCATTTGCTCCCAATCTCAACAATTTTTTGAGTGTATGTGGTATTGAGAATATTTTTTCATAAAGCGTATTTTACCTGATTGGGGTTTTAGAATCCTGTAACATTTTGCTGTCATTAAAATTGAAGTCACTTCAAAGGCAGGTTGTGCTGCTTAGAAAGAATGATGCATTTGCTAAGCTCCAAAGGTTTAGCTGTTGATTTAAGAAGCCTACTGTATTCTTTCTATCTCAAGATCATTTCTATTCTGTTGAAATAGGAAAAAATATACAACTGTTTTCCTCAGAAATTTTAATTGATTCATGTCATATAACATGTGATGGTTGGCTTCTGGTGTCAGCTTGGCCAAGTGATGATGTGCAGTGATCCGGTCAGGTAAGCACTGGCCTGACTGTTGCTTCAAGGCTATTTCAATGCTGGTTGATAAAACAGAGAGTTGGTGTATTACATCATCAGTCAGCTGATCACTTATGTGGCCAGTTACATTTGCAACCAACTAAGGCATGCCTCCCACCAAAAGGGTAATCCAATCAGTGAGGAATTCTTAAGAGAGAAGAAAGACCTTTCCACTGCTTCTTCAGTCAGCAACCCTGTCCTGTGGAGCTCATCCAGACCCATCATCGGAGCTGCCAACTTCACAGCCTTCCCTGTGGATTTTGGACTCTTCCAATCCCATGGTTGCGTGAGACATCTTTATAAATCTCATATTTACAGATATCTCCTGTTGGTTCTGTTTCTCTAGAGAACCCTGACTAATACACATATGATAGGGAAAACATAAAAATTACCATGTGAATAATTTTATTAAAAAAAGGCTTTGTACGCAAAGTTGTTCGTCACATTACTATGCTACTAATAAAAAGAGAAACAATATTAAAAACTCAGGGAATAGTTAACTGAGTAAAAGCAGGGATTCTGAAGCCACTAAAATATTTTTAAGCCAACGAATATTACTCTAAAGTTTTCTGCAACTTTTCTGCCTTATTGTATATCCTGAAATGTCATTGCCTAAGATTTTTGTGCTGGAATTTCCATACCGTAGCACGATTTCTCTGCTTTCTTAGGGTCTCTGTTTTCTTCTATAATTGACATTTGCTGGGCACTCTGGAACAAATGGAGAGTTTTTGTTCCATTAGACGAAAGAATCGCTTTCTTCTGGTGAAAAAAAAAAAAAAACCCACAAAAAACCAAACAAAAAACCCTGCATCTTTTATATAAAACCAAGGCCCTGTCTTAGTAAATCCTTCAATATCTTCTTTGAAGAAGGGGCAAAAAGGCAATCATTCTGGTCAAATAAATATTCAATGCTTTGAACGTTACAACTCAAAAATTCTGTTCAGGAAAAAACAATATTGAAATTATGATATCAATACTATTTTTCTAAAGAATAATATTATTTCGTTGTTCCGTATCAGCTCAAAGATGAAAACTTATGGATTGAATTTAATTCCTGGATTTAATTGAAATGGCATTAAAAAACAAACTTCTGTTTCCATTAGTAAAGAATAATGATAGAATAGCTGTAGTGTATTAGCAGTCAGATATCTCAGATTTAAGCAACCAACATGGACTCAGGTTAACATATAAAGAAATGCCTCTTGATGAAAGATAACAGATAGCTCATGGGCAGGAAGAAGGAAAGGCTAAGTGGCAGGGAACATAAGCAATACCTCTTTTGTAATCTACTGAGCACATTCCACAGTCTCCAGTTGTCATTTGCCTTTGATGGCCTCTCAGTTGTATTACCACAACAAGATCCTCAGTGACCACTGAATAATCCATTTACTGTTCCTAAGGCTTTTCTCATATCCTCAAGGTAGAATGGTATCTGTCTGTGTAATTGAAACATTGCTAAGCTTCACGATACATGCACCTGTGGTCTGGACCCATTATCCAGGGGCATCGTTCATTATATAATTTGTTTTCTTTAAAGGTACTTAACATACATATTTTAATTATGCCTCATACAACTAGTTAAGCCTCATGCACATTTCTCCTCCCCAGAAGGAAACAGCTTCAAGTCTCAACAATTACAACTTTAAATCTAGATTCCTGGGTACTCTTTCCATCTCAAATTTTGTAATAATCGTGCAATATTTGATTAAATTGTAAATGTAGCTACCGCTACATCAAACTCCATATTAGAGAGTGGAGAAAATGGGAAGGTATTTATTGTATCTTTTAAAAAGTAAATAAAAATAAAGTATTACAGTTATAGCTTCTATCAAAGCTTTTACATATAACTTCTTTTCTGATATACATTTTTCATTCCCTATGACTTCTCCCATCACTATAGCTGGCCAGGATTCCTGCCCTGGTGGAAAGATATAACCCATCATTACCAAAAGATTTCATAGTTGGTGATCCTTTCTGTGGGGTTACAAATTCTTCATTTAACTTATTTCACCAGACATGTTAGTTTGCAGATATGCCCAGAAAATCTCATGGCTTTCATTTTACTCTTTCTTGCCCCTACTATGTATGTCAGGAAGAAAACCACACCAGCCAACATTGTAAACCATTTTGCCTGTTTATCCAACCATTGGTTTAAATGTCCCAAAATGTGTAGATGGTTATTTCAGGTTCGAAAGTAATGGGGCAATGATTCTTTCCCATCCTGATGCAATTTTCCTCTTTGTTACTAAATCATTAGGGCATAGAGCTGTTGACATATGGAGTGAACTCATAGCTAATTTATAATTCTGCAGGATTTTACCCATTTCAAGCAAGAATTTTTCTAACATGGAGAGTCCAACAGTGGGAGAAATAAAACCATTTATTGCTGACTGGTTCTGAGCATACATACAATATATCCTACAAAAGAACATCACATGTTTCCAAGTTGTTATTTCTATGTTGAAGGCACAACTAATCCTTCCATAGATTATGACATCATATTATTAATCCCCTTGTATGAATTACTACGAGCATTTGTACTGCTATTGTATTACAAATAAATGTAGTCATTACTTGATTGAAGAATAATATTATCAGTATCCAGGAAATATTCTTCATATACCTTCCAAACACTAGCTCAGATAGTTTCCATAAACCTTCTTGCAATGCCTTTTCTTACTATCTGTCTTTCTACTTACCCAATGTCTTTCTATGATTCTGCAGGAGTTAGTGGTGAGTCTTAGCTCTTTTCTCTCACTCTACTTATGTCCAGATATATTTTATACAATTTCTGATTCATGGGATCTGTATGATTTTTGTTGTTACTGTTATTTTTAGAATTTAATTTAAAAAGTCTAGAGAAGGAAGAGCCATATATGTGCTGAGCCATATATGTGTTTTACATATAATGAAAAATAGTACATAAAATCAATTTTCTAGAATTCTTTTGGTTTATGTTAAAGTAGTATGTTTTATTATTTTTTCAGTTTGTTTTCCTTTTTTGCATAATTTTTCCATTTACTTATATTCTGATAAAAGAAAGTAAACAAAGAAAGCGAAATTTCTGTGCAGCCATTTTCAGAGTGATATAACACTGCTGAAACTGTAACTGAATAAAAATTCATCCAAGAATTTCATATTCTAAAAGTTTACACTTGAAAAGTTTCTAGACTGTTCATATATTAAAGTAAGATTGGCAATGATGTTAGAAATGAGTATTTTGAGGTTGTCTAAAATGCATTCATTATTATTTAATAAATATGAAAAAAATTTTAAATAGCTATTTTGTCTTATTATGCCCTGCATGCTCTTTGTTCTTTCTGAGGATTAATTAACTAGAATATATGAACAATATAAATTACTAGAAACAATTAAAAAACATAGAGACTAGTGTATTAAAAACTGCACAAAAAGAATGAGAAATCATTATATTTATCATATAAAGTTCAAGAAAACACAACATAAAAGTCTTGTAATTAATTATATAACAGCTGCATTTTTATATAAAATATGTACTAAATTTAAAAATTAATATTTTGCTATATTATTAATACATTGGGACCATTGTAGGTAAATTTGAATGAGCACATGATGAATTTAAACAAATGTATTTCTAGATCTGAGACTGATTTGGGTGTGATTAATATCAATATGAAGCCAACAACCAGTATGAGGAGTAATAGGAAAAGCAATGAAGTAATTCACAATTTAAAGTACTGAGAAGTTTCCTTTTGATATATTGATATATCGTGATATTTATTCCATACATTTTGTGTTAGTTAGATTCAGTTGTCAACTTGGCCAGGTAAGCATACCTAGTTTTGTTGCTGCGGACATAAGCCAATGGTACCTGAACCTCATCTGTTGCTAATTACATCTGCAGTCGGCTAGGAGGCGTGTCTGCTGCAATGAGTGATGTTTGACTTAATTGGCTGGTGCTTAAATGAGAGAACACAATGTAGCACAGCTGAAGCAGCTCCGCATTCCTCATCTCAGCACTCGCAGCTCAGCCCAGGCCTTTGGAGATGCAGAAAGAAGTCACCCTGGGAAAAGTTGTTGGAACCCAGGGGCCTGGAGAGAAGACCACCAGAGACCATCCTGTGCCTTCCACGTAAGAAAGAACCTCAGTGGAAAGTTAGCTGCCTTTCCTCTGAAGAACTAACAAAATAAATCCCCTTTTATTAAAAGCCAATCCATCTCTGGTGTGTTGCATTCCGGCAGCCAGCAAACTAGAACACATTTCATTCTTAAACATATTACTATTAAGCTTTTTTACTAAATTTACTTTACATTTCAAGAGTAAACGTTAGAGGTTTAGAATAATACAGATTTCACGTACCCTTTTTTTGACTTACATAATCTGAATACTTATGGGAGTATCCTAGGTTTCTGATTCTACTCATGGAGATTTCATGAATCTGGAATTATTTCAAAGTATATGACATGTTCTATTGCTTACTATTTATCTTTGGCATATTTCTATGAGCTACCCTTTCTTCCTTTTAAATATAGAATGGTTTAATATGTAACATATACCTTATGAAGTAAATATCACTGTGCAAGATGTAACCTTTATTCAGAATATCATCATAGTAAACATAATTTGCAAACGTTTGGTGGATAATGTGATTGTTAGCTATTTCAGCATATTTTTAATAAGTCTTACAAATTATCCTTAAGCTGGGGAAATACTAATTTCCTACTTCATTTAAAATGAGACCATGAATAAATTATAAGTTCTTCCAAAGTCTTTACACCAAAAAGTTCAACAGGGAAACACAACAGGAAATGTTTTATTAATTAAAAATGTAGTCCAAAGGAAAAACAATTACAGATTTAAAAGACATGAATTTTACTTTCTTTCAAGGACCATGAAGAACTACCAAAGAGAATGCTGAGGAAATACTCGATTTGATTTTGAGACATAAATAAAAGAGTGTACGTTTTTGCACATTAATTGGTTTGTAGTCCATATGGTGGTGTGATTCCAACACATGTTTTAGAAATTAAAACAAAGGATAAAATATTTGTAAATAATTTTATAAATGAATGTCAGAATTACCTCTCCTATAAGCTCCTGCTATTAGAAATGGTGCAGTAAATTTATGGTAATAATCAATAATACTTAAATTCTAAATAGAATATGTAACAGAATTACAATTACTTTCCTTTGTTGCTTTTCTAAGTATCATGCTTGTGCATCAATCAAACAACTTTTACTTTTTATTTACATCAATATCAAGTATTTATATATATATATATATACAATCCCTGACATTTGGGATAGTCAATGAAAATTTGGATAAGAAACAACACTTTAGGTATAGTAATTACAGGAATCACCTACAAAATATTTTTAGAGGAAAACCTATCAATTACATAATTAGTGGATCTATTTATAGTGGTAACAATTACTTCATATTTCAATAACAGATTTCTCAGAAAATCCAGGTTCTTTATTTAGACTTTTGAATATTCCACCAGAAGTTTTCAGTTGTATTCAGGATAATATATTGATCAGAGTAATGCCAAGAAGTCACCCTTGCTCTTATTTACCAGCTTAATTATACTCTCCATTTTGTTCAACAAGATCAACATACAGAATATTTAAAAATTGAGCAGTTAACTATACAGCTCAACTCTAATATAAGCAGTACAAATTTTAAAATATTTGTTCCCATTAAGGCCATTCGAGGTACCCTCAAATAAAACCACAAAACATAAAGCTCTGTTTTAAAAAAAAAACTATTTTCTTTTCAACAGATAATTTAGAGTATAAAGAGCTTTCTTCCTCATTTCTCTTTGGTAATGCTTCTGTCCATTGAATGCATTCAAATGTGTTCAGAAGAATCCGATTGGCTCTTAATAGGAGCAGCCCTGACTATCTTTTATTAAAATTGGCCGTATTTCCTTTAGCATCGATAGATCTGCAGTTGACAACTATTGATTTTACCTACCATTTTCTAATAATAGCAGTTACACTTTCTGTGTTTCCTATGCTCAGTTACATAACTCCACTTTACCTTTAACCACAATTTTAAAAAAACCAGTAACAACAGTTGCCCCACCCAATTCTCTCCTCTCAATGGAGGAAGCCCACTAGAAGTTAGAGAAAAGAGAAACGCAGTGCTGAGGTAGAAGTGGAAAACCATTTATGAGTTCCTAAAGCTAAGTCACTTCTTTTTTATTGTTAATCATTAAAATCCACTTTTTCTTTTAAATAGTGCTGAATTTCTATCACTTGCCATGGATTGTTAAATAATTATCAATTTTAAAGTTTGACTGACATAAACTCGTCTCTCATTTATTCAAATTTCAGTAGAGTAAATATTACATGTAAGAATATTATAGCCCTAACCCCACATCCCAATGATTTAGGAAACACAGTCAATTATGGGAGGAAATATACCATGTACGAGTTTATAATGTGAACACTGAAATCTGTTTTTTTTTTTCCTAGAATCTTTTGACTGTTATCCAAGACTAAATGTCATCTGTACGATATTCACAGAACTAGAAGAAAAAATGTATGTGTGGGGAGGGGAGCAATAATTCTTGATTTGGTTTATATTATCCAAGTTAGGTTAGGTTATGCTATAACAATAATATATCCAAAAACTTCAGTGGCTTTGCCAACCAAAATGCTACATTTTTGCTCATTTCTTACACAAATCAACAGCACTAAGGACAGAATCTATTGCACCAGTCACTGAGGAGCACAGAAAGTAGCTGCATTATATGGTACAGACAATAGCTGTATTATATGGAACATGTAGACCCAGTGACCATGTATGGGGAAGGGCCTTGAATGCTTTATCACAAAAGTGACACATGCCACTTTGTTCACTGACCACTGACCAGAAATAATTACCTGGCTCTAGCTAACTGTGAGGGTATTAAAATATATCAGAGCTCGTGAATACTCATAGACCCAGAAAATGTCTCTGCCACAGAGTTTCACCAAGATTGCTAATTCATGACTATTTCTCTCCCTCTTCCATGTTTTTATGATAGTTTTTGAATTGTTCAATTGGAGCATGACTAGTCATTATTTGGATGACTAGTAACATCCAAATAAATGTTTTTTCAGAGACTATTTTTATGGCTTAGGGCTCAAAAGATATTCTAGTACCTAAACAAATGCTAATTTCATGAAAAAAAATCTTGTTTTTAAGTAAGCTGAAGTATTTTTCAATTAGCATAATAAATTTAATTATATAATTAGCACAATATTTAATTGTATAATTAGCATAATTTAATAATTATGCAATTAGTTTAATAGGTCAATAACAGTTATTGTCCATATCAAAATGTCTTATGCATATTTTCTTTTCCCTAGAATATAAAATATTCCATTTCTATCCAAGGGCACATGAAATTACTTCTATATCATTCTCATGAATGCAATGTGAAAAGTTTATTGACTCTTTTGAAATAGTAAAGGAAAAATTAGAAATGTTAATTATGGCAAGAACATGAGGAAAAGTAAAAAACAATTGTTGGTAATAATTCTTGAGAAGTAAATACAGGAACCATGTTAAGATATTTTAATAAATAATTTATATATTTAGAATCATCACACAAATATAAAATTATATTTTTAATAAAATTTTAAATACATCAAGATCTGAAATTGAAGCATCTTTGACATTACTTTTAATAAGTAGATAAGTTGCAAAGATCAATCGTTTCAGAATTTCACCCTTCCAAAATGAAGAAGTGACAATCAATACGATGATGTAACACATGCTCTAAAAGTACCTTCCCAGGAATTCAGTGATTAAAAGGCCAAATCCCACTTGCTCAGAACTTTGGAGGATGGTAGGGACTGGAGAAGAACTCTTCAAATGCTGAAGTGAAGACAAAGAAAAACTCCAGATAGGAAATTTGCCATCCGGGAATACAGGTCCCACTCCCTCCCCTCACTCAGGGGTCCCATTCAGCTTGGGAGCCCCTCAGAGATAGTCTAAGAACACCTACCTCAATCACAGCCTTTACAGCCACTTGCAGTAGTGTGTTAGAACCCCATGCATATCCAGCTACTGGGTCCCAAGTCTACAGAAACCCACTTGGAGGGACACAAGCATAAGGCCCCCCAGTGGGGGTAGGGGGGGAGCTGAAACTGGAAACTGTTATGTTCACTCAATCCAGTTTCCATAGGCTGGACCACCACATAAAATGGATTTTCCGGAGTGACCCACCTTTCTGGATTGGCCCCATCTGGCTCCCTGAGGCAAGATACCCTAATGTGGAAGAAACCAGAGGCAGACAAGTCTCAGGGAGAGATAAAAAAATAAAGGGGGAAGGGATTAAATTGAGTTGCTGTAAAATAAGAGGTTCCTAAAACTGAACAATGCAAGGAAAATGGGGCATGGATTAAGGGAAAGAATTTAAACAAATTATAGGAGCTGGAGAAAATTCTGCACAAAAAGCAATAGAAAAGATTAAGATTTCTAAGGAAGAAACAGAGGAAAGGAAGTTTTCCTGGAAGTGAAACAATTGCACAAAAAGTGCAATCTCAAAAATTATATCACATATTCAGGGCAAGAATCAGCTGAAGAAGAGCTGGAAAAGTCTGATCATTTAAACGGTCTGTTCTAAAGGTCTAGAATAAAGGGAACTGATGAGCATCAAACAAGAGACTTAACACAAAGCCAACCAACAATAAAATCATGAGCAAGAGAGAGAAACTGACCTTCAGATTAAACTCATCAAATAATCTGATGCCTAGACATTAGCAAACTATTTCAAGCCATACTAAGAATCTCTTATGAAATACATAAACAAATAAATAAATATGTCCAAAAAGTGCAATTTACTCCAAACTGAATAAATCCTATTAGAACTACCATGAGACATACTAATCAGAACGTCAAATGCCAAAAGCAAAGAAAGCATTCTTAAAACAAGAGAAAAGACATCCGTCATGTATAAGGGATTCCCAAAAAGATTAAGGGTCAGTTTCTCATCAGAAACCATGGAGGCAAGAAGGCAGGGTATGATATATTTAAGGCACTGAAAGGAAAAAAAAAAAAAAACTGTCAGCCTAAAACTATTTATCTGGCAAAACTATACTTCAAAAATGATAGAGTTGAGAATATTCACAGATGAGCAGAAACAGAGAGTTCATTAACAAGGACCCCTGTCCCACACCATGTACAAAAATTAATTCAAAATTGATCAAAAAGCTAACTATAAGAATGAGTGCTATTAAACTCCTAGAAGAAAACGTAGGCAAGCATCTTTAAGATCTTGTGGTAGGCAAAGGTTTCTTAGACTTTACTCCCAAAGGACAAGTAATGAAAGAAAAAATAGATAAATCGGACCTCCTCAAAGAACTTTGTCATGAAAGTAAAAAGACAAATTACTCAGTGGGAGAAAGTATTTGGAAGCCATATATTCGATAAGGGTTTAATTTCCAGAATATATAAAAATAAACCCTGCAATTCAACAATAAAATGATAAATAACCCAATTAAAAAATGGGCAAAGGACTTGACTAAATAATTCTCCAAAGAGGAATTACAAATGGCTTAAAAAAGCACATAACAGATGCAACATCACTAGCTATCAGGGAAATGCAAATCAAAACCACAATGAGATATTTTTCACATCCATTAGAATGGCCACTTTTTTTTTTTTGGCATGGGCAGCTTCCAGGAATCAAACCCGAGTCTCTGGCATAGCAGGTAAGAATTCTGCCACGGAGCCACCGTTGCACAGCCTAGAATGGTCACTTTTTGAAAAAACAGAAAACAACGTTTTGGAGAGGTTATGAAGAAATAGAGGCACTTATTAATTGCTGGTGGGAATGTGAAATGGTGCAGCCACTATGGAAAACAGTTTGACAGTTCCTCAGGAAGCTAAATATAAAATTGCCATATGATCCACCAATCCCACTACTTGGTATATCCCAGGAGAATTGAAAACAAGAACTCAAAAAGATATTTGCACACCGATGTTCATAGTAGCATTATTTACAATTGCCAAAGATGAAAGCAATCCAAGTGTCCATTAACACTTGGATGCATAAACAAAATGTTATATATACATATAATAGAATATTATTCTACAGTAAAAAGGAATGAAGTCTTGATGTATGCAACAACATGAATGAAACTTGAGGACGTTATAGTGAGTGAAATAGGACAGATTCAAAAGGACAAATATTGTATGATCTCATGATGCGTACTTATTATAATGAGCAAACTTATACAGTTAGAATCAAGAATATAGGTTACCAGGAGATAGATTGGGGTTAGAAAAGGGGAAGTTGATGTTTACCTTGTATAAAATTTCTATTTAATTTGATAGCAAAGATTTGAAAGTGGGTGGTGGTTATGGGAGGACATTATTGTGAATGTATTCAACAGCACTGAACTATTGAGGTGAATGTGATTAAAGGGGAAACTTTAGCTTTTATATATCACTAGAATAAAAATTAAAAGATAAAACACAGGACTGAACAGCTCAGTGAACCCTACTGTAGACAATGGGCTATAATTAATAGTACAAGAATAAGAATGTTCCTTCATGAATTATAACAAATATATGAAATTAATACAAGGTGTTAATAAAAGGATAGTCTATGGGAAAATGCATCTAATGTGAAATATAGATGATGTACAATATTACAATTTTAATAATCTTTCAATGGTAGCAAAGTAATTACTGTTAAAAAAATAGTACAGTTATAAAATAGTGCAGTTATTATTTGTAGCAATTGTTCCACATCAATGTAAGGTGTTAGTGGCGGGGTGGTGTACAGGAATCCTATATTTTATGCATGATTTTTATCAAAATCTTGTATCTTATGCATGATTTTAAGAAATTAAATTATTTCAAAAATTAAGAAAAAATATAACAATTTAACATAAATCTGTCAAAATTACATCATATTTTATAAAGTCAACATGACAAAGAATTCCTCCAGTTAAAATTACGTTATAAGTTGACAATAGGAGGTTACACATTACATTTGGTTAACTCATTACATTTAGCTTCTCAAATCATCTAATTTCAATGAAAATAACCATATAAGTCATTACTAATCAGTAAACAATTAAATAATTCATTAAATTCAATAGCTAGTTAATTTATTAAAATGTCTTCTGATTATTATTTTTGCTTATCATTACAGAATGTATGAATCCAAATGATCTGCTACCTATGAAATCACATACATGGATGAAAAATACGTTATTTATTCTGGAAAAGACAGAAAAATAAGAATTGTTAGAAACAACTGATGTGTATTTCAGGATTTAAAAGGAAGACTTTGGCTTATAGATTTCATAAATTTTTTTCCGATCTGTAAGAATTGTTTTAATGGAGTACACAATGAACCAAAGAAGGGTACTAGCATAATATCATTTAATGGGTATATTCAAATAATATGGCAGAGATGAATAGCACTCTTCTTGCTCTTGGCCAGATGCTCAAAAATATATAGTGCTTTCTTCTGCATTCTATGAATGTTACAGAACAACCCTTCCTTCCATTTCTACCTTTGTAAGTGGCACAAAATGATTACTAGGCAGCTTCAGATTTCTTCAACCACCTTAATTTCTGTGAAAGCTAATTTCACCACATTATTTTTTACTGGGAGTGCCTATAGAAAAGAAAATTCACTGCATTCACCTAAGGGTGGAAAAAAAGCATAGTTAGTATTAGAAAATTATTAGTTAAGAAGACATAAATGATTTAGATACACAGAAAATGATTTGGTTGGTTACATTTAGTACTGAGAGATCATTTTTGAATGAAACACTAGCAAAGCCAAGTAAGGATATAAATAACTAAAGATCTAAAGAAATACAGCTATATAAATGGCTACTTACCAGCTAATTCAAGTTTTCAGCAGCATTTACAAAGATTTAGAAGAATGTAAATGAATATGTTGAAACGACAATTAATATTTATTATAATTTAATTCAAATAGACTTTAAAATGTACAGTACTTCCTAGACTGAATTCTAGGCATACTCTAGATCAGAACAGTTTTTATTAAATCAAATATATATTGTTAAATATGTTTTTAAACTACGCTTTAAAAATGCTCTGAAATGATTATTTTGTCTGAGTTCCTCCTTCCCTCCCTCCCTGCTCCCTTCTTTCCTTCCTCCCTTCAATCCTTCCTTCCTTCTTTCTTTCCTTCCATCTTTTCTTCCTTTCTCCCTTCTTTCATTCAGTCATTAATTCTCTATTCAAAAGGTATTGTTAAGGAGGGCCACGGTGACTCAGTAGGCAGAGTTTTTGCCTGCCATGCCAGAGACCTGGGTTCGATTCCTGGTGTCTGCCTATGCAAAAAAAAAAAATTGACATAGCGTTACAATCACTGTGTTAACCAGTTTGGTCATTCCTCTGAAACTTAAGTATAGAATTAGGGTATGACCCCGCAATCCCACTTCTAGATAAATACCCCAAAGAATTGAAAGCCGGGACTCAAAGAGATATTTGCACACCAATGTTCATAGCAGCATTATCACAGTAGCCAGCAGGTGGAAACAACCCAAGTGCTCATTATCAAATGAATGGATAATCAAAAATGTAGTGTATACATACAATAGAACATTACTCAATAGTAAGAAAAAATGAAGTTCTGATAGATGTGGCAACATGGTTCAAACTTGAAGATATCATGCTGAGTGAGATAAATCAAACAGAAAAGGAAAAATCATACAGTTGTCACCTCACTGATACGAAATAATTAAAATAGGTAAATTCATAGACTCACAAACTAAATTACATTTTACCAGGGTCTGAGGACTGGGGGTAAGGAATGGGGAAATGATGCTTAATTGATACAGAATTTCTGTTTGGAGTTATGGAAAAGTTTTGATAATGGATGGTAGTAATGATAGCATAACATTGTGAATATAGCACCACTGGATTATTTATCTGAATGTGATAGAAAAGGGAAATTTTAGTTTCTATACATGAAACAAGATAAAACAAAATTAATGTCCTGTTATGTACTAGGGACTCTGTTAGCTTTTAGGAAAACAGATGGAAAAATCAAAACCCCTGTACTTCAGGAACTTACAAAAAGATTTTAAATCATGAATTTACTTGGAATCCAACTTGATGAAATGTTCCAAAGTGTAAACATCCGTGCAGTTAGCACCCAGATCAAGGAACATCATTACTTTTAGGCATGAGTAGTTAAAGGATTCCACATGAGATAACAAGTAAGCTTAAGGGGGTTATTGCTAGAAAAAAATAGAGAGTAGGCATGTGGGAGCCAGCAAAACCTGCCAGCAAAAGGAAAGGAAAAATGGTTCCAACTCTCTTTGTGACAGCATGTGGTTTTAAAGGAAAAACCACGCCAAGAGGGGTGGAGGTGACGTGGGGCTGCAGGCATCACCTGGCGATATCAGGCTGATGCAGATCGTGACTTCGCACTCATGGTTATCTGGTCTGGCCTCTGGCGGGTGGGGTGTTGGCACGTTTGTTCTCACTATCTTGCTATCACATCAGGTCCTGTCAGAGGAGCTGCCGAGAGTGAGAAACTGAAGGGGCCCCCATACCACAGAATCCATTTTGTATGCTAAGTTTTATTTTCTGATACCTGACAATTAAAAGATCTCCCGAATCCTCTTTCGTGACGCTTCCCAGTCACAGCCTGACCTACAAGGTCAGTAGTGTGTTGCTTAACCAACAATACAGAAAAACAAACCAACCAACCCTTGTTTTACAGCATTTGCCCATGTTCATAGTATTAATATATGCACTATGATTTATTTCAAGCCACCACATGATGTCACTGACTGAGCGTCAAACAGTACTCAGTTTGTTCTTGAGTGTAGATAAGAACTCTCTCCTGCTTGCCACTGCATAAGAGAAACACAATCTTGGCTTCAATAACCAGATTAGCTTTATCTGCTTTTGAATTTCTACAAAGAGAATGTTTTGCCTGGCTTCTTTCATTTAACATTAAGTATGTGAGACGCTTCAGGGCAGTTTTGTGTAGCATGTTCAATTGCATAGCCATGTAATGTAAAATTACAGGTATAATTCACAGTTTACTTATCCATTCAGTTCCTGATAGGTAATTCAATTTAAGGCTCCTAGGAATATTATCATTGTGGATACTCTTGTGCCTATTTTTGCAGATTTATATGCATTTCCATTGATTGTATACCAATACATGAAATTGCCGGGTGATAGGATATGCTTATGCTTAGCTTTAGTAGAATTACCTAGTAGCATCCCACAGTAGATGTGTTTATATACACTCCCACTAGCAGTGGAATACTGTGCTGGTTCAACACTTTCACAAGACTTGTCAATTGCATTTTATTTAGTTTTACTTAACTTTTTAGCCAGATTTATGAAAGTGTGATTCACAAAGAAATGACATTCATTGAGTTTTGACAAATATATGTAGTCATATATTTGCCACTACAATTACAATATAGAATATACCATCAACCCAAAATGTTTCTTTGGGCCCTTTTGAAATCAATCTCATCCCCTGCTCCCAGCTTCTGACAACCGCTCATCTAGTTTCTGTCCCTATTGCTTATATTTTCTAGAAAGCCAGATATATTCATTTCTACAGTATGCCATCTTTGGAGTGGGGTTTTGTTCACATAGTATAATATTTTTTAAAATTTATTCTGGTCTTTGTGTATCAGTAGTATAGTCCTTTATTTGATATGTGCTAGTCCATTTTATGGTTGTATGGCAATACGATTGTCCATTTGCCAGTAGATGCAGATTTGTGTTCTTTGCTGGTTTTGTCAATTATAAACTAAGCCACAACAAATAGTCATGCACAAGTGAGTATACATATATTTACACACTTTTAATTTCTCTTGGAAAATTTTTGTTACAGTTTGTTTTTGGTCAATAATTAATTTACTTATACATTCCTTTATTTCTTTCCTGGGGTTGTCTCTACGGTTTTATGGGTTGAGTCTAGAAGATCCCTTATTTTAAGGCTTGCTTTCTCACAGTTAAGATGTGGCTTTTTTGTGGTTTCTACTTAATCCCAAATTGTGGAACAAGTACTTTCTACCCTGGCTGGGGGTCACAACTCGAACTGCCCCAATCCTCTTTGGTGATCTGTTATGTTGTATTTTAAAGGTCTCAGTAATTTTTCTTTTTCTCTTAGATATTTTTTACCCAGCTTTGTGATATGTATATATGATATATATATTATTATTAATTCTTAATAATCAGTATTTTAAATATTTGGCCACAGACTCAAATGGTTCTGTATGCTACTTCTCTGCAAATCCAACTACCTTTCCTTGCCAAAGTCTGGGTTCTGTTTCCTGTACTCCAGTGGGATTCTGTGATCTGCATGAGTAATGTCCCTCCCATGATCCAAAAAATACCTCTAGGCAAAGCACCTCATCTTTTTGTTTCACACATTTCAGTCTTGGCTATCACTTGTCCAATGCCTGAAACAGGTGTGTGTGTGTGGTGTGTGTGTGTGTGTGTGTGTGTGTGTGTGTGTATTCCCGAGTTTCCTAGTTGTTTATGGTGATAGGGCAAGTCTGCTGACATAATTTCTGGGGCAGAAATGTCCTCTTATTTTTCTTAATGATTGTGGTTATAGTATATTTAAATGCCCATGCTGAAAATTACATGGTATGTGATTAATGATTATTTTCTTCATTTCCCATAACTTTGTTCCTTTGAATTATAGTTATCATTTTTACATCCTTTCCCTCTTCAACATTGCAGCACATAAATTTACAACTCACCGTCACTTCTTTTCTCTGTTATCTACATTTCAGTTGTTCTCACTCTCTCTGATCATCTCCCCTATGTGTTTGTTTTCTCCAGCATAAAAACAGGTTCCCATTTTTAAATCAGAGAAATGCCATTTCAAGGAAATTTCTCAACATTTACAAACATCAGTATCACTACTTTACTTCAATTGCAATGTGCATTACGTTTTTGAATAGAATCATAATAGAAAGGAAAAGGTTGTTTTACCTAATATTCCAGTACCAATTGATTTTTTGTAAATATCTTAAGCACTATGTTAAGAAGTATTTTTGAGGCATGTGGAAAACAAGGAAGAGGAATCATGATGTTTAGGAGATATCTGTCATAATTGTGTTGGTAAAGCGGTTATATTTATGCTGGTTTGATATTAATTGTGAAACACTCTTTTGATAACTCATACTCTTTACATTATGCCATTTCTTAGAATGGAACTGTAAAACATAGTAGCCACTAGATATATGTGACTATTTAAGTTTAAATTTAAATTAATATTAAATACAATTAAAAATTCAGTTGCTTAGTCTCACTAATCACATTTCAAGTGCTCAGTAGATGCTTTTGACAAGTGATCTCCCTTATTAGACATCACAGAGATAGAACATTTCTAACTCACCACCAAGTTTTATCAGACAGTAAAGTATTAAAAATTTAGTTCACACCTCAGTTTGATTTAATTTGTAATTGGTTCTAAAATAAAATTATTGAACCACAAATTTCTTGAGGGTATATACTATGTAGTCTCATTTCTTATTTGTGAATGTTAACTTTTTTTCCTCCTCCTCTACTAAATGACAGGATTTATGGTAGGTGTCTATAACTTCCATAGAATAGAAATTTCATCAGATGTTTCTGAGAAGGAAAATGCTAAGAGTATTTCATATCAAAATGATGATTATACCCTTATTAGTTTAAATACTGTGCTGTGTGCCATTATCTACAGAAGAAATTACCTTGTGAACAGGCTTAGCTGTTCAAACGAAATGATTGTGGAATTCTTCCATTATACATGAATATCATTCTGGACAGTGAACTTCATTAAAGAGTTTCAAGGTATAATAAAAATTAGTCTGACAAGGAAAGTTTTAAAATACTTTTTGAATTGCTAATACAGTCAATGAAGAAATCTACTACATCACACAATGTAATTGGTATATTGAACTTTATTTGCATAATTTATTTAGTAAAATGATTTTAAATATTTAAATTTTAATGCATTCCTTCTTGATCTGATAACTACTTCACAACAATCTTTTGTCATGAGCCAAAAAAAAAAGTATTGCATTTAAGTTCTAATATTTTCCTCTTTAGGTTGTTTCATCCTGATATTATGTGAAAAAATTCATTTTTTGCTCAGCAAGATTCAATTTAAATACATTATCTTGAAGAATTTCTGACATCAGTTTTTAAATACCTAGTTGATGAAAAAAAGAAGAAATTCAGAAGAAAACCTATGCCAGTTAATACCTGCATTTTACCAGTTAAGGACTCTTGATCTGCACTCTTTGAATCACTGAAGAGTCTGTAAATGTATCAATTGATTTACTCCAAAATAGTTATTAGGCTTCTATCTTGACAGTATTTTATATATTTTATATGTCACTGTCATAAATTATTTTCTAAAAATATTCAAGATGTATTAGTGATATTTGTGCTTTATAAATCATACCACTCAATACACTATTTCATTGTGTTGACATAAAGGATGTATTGCATTATAATATATGGAAATGAATGAGAAACTCTTCATTCTTCTTTAAGAATGAAGTAGAAAAATCAATATCCTGGTTGGATGGAATCTGGACCTAAGTGAGTTTGTGTTTTAGAAACAGGGATACTATTAAAACTGAGTTTCCTATGAAGATTTTTGCTTCAGCAATTCAGTGTCCCCAAACCCACATTATGCTACTTCCATACAAAGTCAACTGGGTGGGAAATTACTATAAAAAGCAATTGAATTAGTTGGGCCTGAAAACAGTTGAAATGGGAATTCATTCATTATTTTTTCCCCAAAGCCCAGCTCTTCCTCAATATCTGGAAACTGCTCATTACTTTTTCCCTAAAATAGACACTTATTATGCTTGTTTGTTATACACCTGATCACCTGCTCTGCTTTCTATCACAAACACCAACCCCTCACAGTCTCCAGCGTACTCTGGATGCTAGATAAGTCTGACCAGTGGAAGTTCATTCGCAGACTGTAAAGACAGGAGGACAGAAGAAGCCAAGGTCTTGCGTTAGTTCTCCCTGCTCATTGTACATGTTACACAGTGGTCACAGTCATTCAGGCCATGGCCCCAGTTCTCACCATACGGCTTCACATCTATGTTCCAGTAATTTATTTTGTTTTACTGCTAACCCTAAGGATGATATGGGCTTACTATCATCACTAAGCTCTGAGTTGCCATCTGTTTGTGTTTTTAAGCTGCCAGAATGCACTATACCATAAAGGGAACAGCTTTTAAAAGGAAATTTATTTAGTTGCAAGTTTGCCGTTCTAAGGCCATGAAGATGTCCAAATTATGACACTAACAAGAGGTTACCTTCACTCATGAAAGGCTGATTCTGTCCAGAACCCCTCTGTTGGCTGGGAAGTTGTCTGGTGTCTTCTGGGGTCTCTGGCTTCTGGACACCTCTCTCAGCTGGGAGAGCACATGGCCATGTCTACTGCTTTCTCTCCTCACCTCATAAGGCTTCCCTGGGGATGTTTTCCTTCTCCTCTTAAGATGTCTGGCTGTGTGGACTCTGTTGGCTCTGACCTTTTTCCAAAATGGTTCCCTCTTAAATGGCTCCAGCAAGCAACCCCACCTTGAATGGTGGCGACACAGCTCCATGGAAGTAAGCAAAGAGATCCCACCCAGCAAATTTGTATAAGGATTAAAGGACATGGCTTTTCTGGGGTACATAATAGCTTCAAACTGTCACACCATTTAAGCTTTCCCATCACATGAACACAATTTATCTATTAAATGTTCCCATAATGAAATACTTAGAATGGTTTCTGTTTTTTTACCTGAACCATTTCTAATACGTTTTTGTGTGTGTGTGAAAAAATGGAGTATTTAATTTGAATACAATAAATGGAATTTTCATTTTTTTGGTCAGCAGTTATACAAGCATTTATAGAACATGCTATCAAAATAGTTCAAATATTTTTCAATACTTTAAATCATGTATAGATAAAGAAGTTTTTGAGCCCTTCATTTATGTGTAAATAAATATATGATTGAATATGCAATACAGAGTATTGTTTACATACTTTGATTTTGTATTATACTATCCAACTTGAATCATTATCACTTTTTTCAAATACTACTTTATTTGGTTTACTTATCTGCTTCATGTTAATTACCTTAGGAATCAGTCTCTGGATTGACTGTGGTTCATGGGAAGCAACATTTTCTCATTTATAATCCTGCCAAATCTACTAGATTCTGAATTCTTGAATAAAACTATGAGGAGAAAAAGGTAATTAATAATATTCACTATCTAATAGCATTGTTTTCAAATCCATTAATGATATTTTTGGTTGACTCTTGGCTAGCCTCAAGGATGAAGTAATATGAATTTTCTTAATATGAATATGGGATTTATTTTGAAAGAATATAATTAAAATGATTAATATAGGAAGTTTAGGATTTGTTTGAACAAATATTTAAATGCATTTAATAGGAATTATTGAAAAGGGAAGTAAGATAACAGATTTCCCATTGATATATTATTTTATTTTGGATAAGAAACCAGACAAGGACAATGAAGAGATGGTGCTAAATGTTCAGTTTTAATAGCTGAAAAGTATTACAACTGATAGATTTGATGTCAAATTGTAAATTTGTAAAACCTTATACATTATACCTTGGTTTAAAGGGTTTGGTGAGAAAAATTCATTGTCTTCCAAAGGAAATTCATGCTTAATATCCATTATATTAACTTCAGTAAAGGAGGTAATTTTCACCATCTGGTTTTATTGTAGAATGACATCTTGTTACTGGCCTTATAAATCTGTGAATTATTAATAGCAAGTATGTGAGGTTTTATGATCAGATTTCAGATACGTTTATTTGGGAAAATGATTTACATGCTACACTTTTTTTTTTTCTAAAACCGCAATTTACAAATGCCTTTTATTTCAGAGTTCTATGTAAATTAGATAAAATTAGAATATTTATAATGATAGAATGTATAAGTTTGTTTTTGATGGGTGTTATATAAAAACAAATATAAGATATTAGGAGTACATTTCTGCTTAAAGCCAATTTCTTTGAAAATGGGTACTTGGATTATCCCATCTCTTGAAATCAGTATCTTCTGTATTATATTTGATCTACTACTATGACTTCAGACCCAAGAGTACTAGTAAGAGTTTTTCAGGCACAGGCACATTCTCATACAATGATTACTCATGTCTAAAAAGCTTTTAGAGTAAAGCAAGTTTGGAAAAGTCAGCATAAATATGCCCCTGTCTTGGGAATTAACAATAAATTCATATAAAATAATATGAATAAAATTTATATGAAAATTCATCAGGAATTGTATGTCATTAAAACACATGTGTGGCCTTTCCTAGATTTCTTTAAAAGCAGAGCCTGAGAGGGAAATTTGTGCCAGTTATTTATTGACATTGGAGTCTCAGGAGAATGGTAGTAGGGAAGAAGGGCAGGTTAGAGACAAAAAGCCAAACAAGGTTTACTACTCAGTAGGAGACTAGCTTTCACTTGATCCCACAGAGAGGTCTGGAATACAAATCATAGGCAAGCGTGGCAACATTTTGTATTGTCATGTGAGAAAGTAACTGGCTGCTTGCTGCCCTGAAGAAGAGGTGTGAAACCTTCAATGGCCGATCTGCAGAGAAGGGGAGAGCTTTGAGCTCACAGAATCTGAGTGATGAGTATGTTAACACACTAAAGGATACCTACAATGTCCTTCCAGTTCAACTCCTCCTGGATTAGCTTTTACAAGATTCTGTTGGACAAGGGTTCAGGAAAATTTTAAAGATAAAGATTGATAGATAACCTACTGTACCCACTGCTGGTCCAGGGTCATTACTGATTCCCATTCATCTCCCTTCTCCACTGCACATTCCAGATTCTCCTCTCCATGTCTAGAACTTCTGCCATTCTAGACGGTTTGACTAGTGAAGTAACACTGACCTTCATCCATATCTTAATCCATCTGTCCACCATTCCATGATGTATTTCAGTGTATGCCCTGAAACTGTGACCACAGGAATATTTCCCCTATTCTTTGCCACTTCAATTTAAAATTTTTAATTTATTCCCTCTTTCCAAACCTGGGATCCTCTATCTCTACTCCTTTTTTTTGGTAATTATCCATAGTATTTATCACTCTCTTATTTATTGTGTAAATTACCTGTTTTTGTGTCCATTATTTATTGTCTTAGTCTTCTCAATAGACTGTGCCTTCCACATAGGCAGTGGTTTTGTTTGTTCTGATCCTCTAAAATGCATAGAATTCAGTTATATAATAAATGTTGCACAACATTTACGAATGAATAAGTAAATCTTAACTAAAGCTCTATGGGGTGAGTTTTACCATTATTCCCATATTCAGATATGGCATAGAAAGATTAACTAGCTTTCCCAAAAATAAATAGCTATAAATCATGAGCTCTCCTGGCTCAAGGTTTCTTGGCTTCAGACCTTAGCTTCCATGGTTCTCTTTCGGCAAACTTCAATTTTTCCCTGTTCTGTTCCTTTTTGTCCAGACTGGCAATGTTACCGTTTATACCAAAAATCTCTTTGAAGCACTCTAGGCCTTCTCTGACAAGAGCCTCACAATTCTTCCAAAATCTTCCCCTTATCCATTAAAAAAAAAGCATTCCAACATGTTTGATATTTGCAAACTGCAGCAGCACCCCACTGCTGCTACCAAAGTTGGTTTTAGTTTGCTGAAGCTGCCAGAATGCCACACACCAGAGACTGATCAGCTTTTAATAGAGATTTATTTAGTTAAAAATTTATAATTCTTCAGGGGAAAGGCAACTAGCTTTTATCTGTTTCTCTGTTACATGAGATGCACATGGCTATGTCTACTGGTCTTCTCTCCTGGCTTCTGGGTTCTGCTGGCATTCCCATGGTGATTCCTTTCTGCATCTCTAGACGTCTGGCCTGAGCTGCGAGTTCTGAGATGAGGTATGTTGAGCTGCGGAGCTCTCCTCTGACCTCTTCCTCTTAAGCCTCCAGCTAATTAAGTAAAGCCTCTCTCATTGTGGAAGGCACCCTCCACCCTTAGCCAATTGCAAATGTAATCAGCCATAGATGAATTTCACATACTGGTAATTTAAGTCCACCAAAACAGAACAACGGGACATCATCACCTGGCCAAGTCGACACCTGAACCTAACTACCACAAATAGACTTGATGAAGTCATTTTGGCTGTGAGTCAAGGCAAACGTCCTATTAGCATACCACTGGATTTTTCAAGTTACTTGAGTTAAGAATTATTCCTTTCATTTAAGAAAGGATAGATTAAGCTGTTTTTATTTTCTCTAAAATAATGGCAGAGATTTTAACTGATGACATCTTATAGCATATAAAAATAGATTTATATTTATAAAAATATATTATTTTTCTCCTTGACCCCAAACATAGATAGTTAATTTATCCAGATGCAGTATAAGTCCCATTTTTCTACTTGGAGTGTACATTTCATAGAGGACAACTATTAAAATAAGTGCTTTTCTTATTATATATCCATTCATTTCTAAGATATTTAAGGGCATTACTTTGAGTTTATGTATTGGTGTTACAGTTTATAATTTGTCCTCTAAATTATAATGATAAGTCAAAACTAAATATATTCTTTTTATTTCATTAATTTTCTAACAGATGATGACTACTTAGAAGGACTGTGACTAAACTGAAAACTCCATATCATGAATCATTATGAGGCAATTCTTTGCATAAGTAATTAAACCCTGGCATGTTAAAATATAGTATATTGATAAGAAAGAACTCT
Organism: Myrmecophaga tridactyla; assembly: GCA_004026745.1. Classification (NCBI taxonomy): domain Eukaryota; kingdom Metazoa; phylum Chordata; class Mammalia; order Pilosa; family Myrmecophagidae; genus Myrmecophaga; species Myrmecophaga tridactyla. The sequence continues at coordinate 15,850 of PVIY010005165.1, read as the reverse complement.
TGTAAAGAGTTCACAATTAAAATGAATGAAAAATAAAGAAAAGAAAGTATTGTCATATTAGGGGATATTTTGACCTGAAGTATATGTGGCGGACATTTAATATATAAAATTTAGGAAATTATAGTAATATTCATATTTCAATGCAGACTGAAAAAAGAGACATGTACACTACAGTAGTTTCAATTTAGAAAAATTAAAATTCTAGAAAGGAAATAATGATCGCAAGACAACTTATAAAGAATTATGAGAAAAATAATCAAAGAACTTTTCTAAAATATAGAACATGGATATGGTCAGCCCTATAAACAAATAAGTGAATGCCTTTATATAATCTTAAAATAATAAAACAAGGAATGGGGCAAGGAGCAAGTGTACACAGGAACTTTCAAGTTCTTGGTAATCTAATGATGAGAAGTATGAAGTGGAATAGATGATCTCAGAGACAAGGGAGTTTGATATTCTAAGGTAGTGAGGATTTTCCTGTTTGCAACTGAAAAACTGCACCTCAAACCTGCTGAAGAATTAAACCTGGGGAGAGGGTTATTTGCACATCAGACTGATTTTAAAAGACTCAGTCAGAAGTGGTTAAATTATTTCATTGAAGCTCTTTCTCTTCTATTTGAACTCTGGTCTGCTTTTTTTTTTTTTTTTGTCTTTTTCTCTCAATTTTTCCTGCTTAAGCAAAATGTTTTCAAAATTCTCAGAATACTGTACTAAATATCTTTTATATCATCCTAGGTAGCATTTACAGCTAGAGGGCAAAAAAAAGCTTCCCTTTCCTCAAATGTATATTACTCCCAGTGAGAAATCAGAAGTCTGTGATTGGTCCTTCTTTATCATTTGACCATTTCAGGGCCAGTCATTGAAATAGGGTAGGAGATAATATCAACAGCCCAGCTAAGGTCATGATTCTCTGGTGGAGGAAGTAAAAGTGAGATATTTCCATGACTGATAGCAAAGGCAGGACCAATTGGAAAAGAGAAAGGACATCTCCCCAATGAAAAAGTGAAATACTATTCACAGAGGAAAGGGAGAAATGAGAGCAGGCAGGGGGGAAAAAAGGGTCACCACAAATCCTACATTGTCCAAGATACTCTTATGGTATAAATTAGCTTTAGAAAAAAAAAAGTATATGTGAAAATGAATCTTGAAATAGTTCAGTAAGGTGAAACCATGAAGCATATCTGGACATGCTGTGAGATCTACAAACACCCAGAGAAATATTTTGTAGGAAAAACAGCATTCCAGAGAGATGTATATTTCACCTTCTTCAACATCTGTTTTCAAACACTACCAGAGAGAAAAATAGTGAGTCCAAGTTCACATATTCCTAAAATGTCAGAAACAAAAACATAGAAAGATTAAATAGAAAACAGGACAGTTTTATATGTTAGCATCCTACATTAACTGAATTCATTGTCATTTTCAAAATGAAAGCAATGAAAATTAAGGAAATGAATGAAAATTGAATTGAAATGAAATATTTAGAAATAAATTTACAACAAAGAAGATGTTAAATAAAATTATTTTTATAATTACCTGCATGCTAGCTATCTAATGATTTTCTAAGAATGGAGGTGGAAGCAATGATCTGTATGATGTGTAAAGGTGAATATGATTGATTTCTGAATGAATTGTAAAAGAAAATTGGAAAATGGAAATGAGGATCAGAAAAGGTGTCTAGTGAAATTTATTTTGCATTACATTTTTTCCCCATGGGAAATGCCATTGCATGTCAAGAACTGTTTCATCTTAGAAATTATTTATATTCCATTTTCCCAATGATTTTTTTTTAAAGAATCTCTAGCTGTCTTCATAGGCAATTCAGCATACTTATGATTGAAGGGTATAAAGCTTAGAAGATGTACTAAAATTGTTAAAGATCTGTTTAGCATTATTTCTGCATATTAAATAGACTAGCCAACTTTTACTCGTAAGAAAGATGTCAAAAAACAGTCCCTAGATATATATGGAAGAATCCATGTTTGTCATGCTCTTAACTATATCTGAAAGATATCTAAAGCAAATTATAAATACAGTGCCCGCACCCCATTTTCAAAATGTAAGGGAAATGGAAATCACCTGGTTCCTTCAGAAATGAGTCTGTTCTTTGATAGTCAGAGTTCATATTTTTGCATTAGTAATGCACGAAGTAATTAATGAAATTTTTTTAAAAAATGTAGTACTTATATTTTGTTTCAATGTCTATCTCCACGAATCCCTCTCTTAGCCCAAAGTCACTATATTCAAATATCTATTTTGTTCCATAAATCAATTGGCTATTCTCACAAAATCAGCATCTATCTCCATGTCAATAATGGCAACATTAGATGTATTTTGCTTGAACTTTCAGAAATTATGAACATAATGTTCTAGCCTGTCCTTCTTTGAAATTCTCTCATCTCTTGACTTCTGTGCTTGCCTTCCCTCTGGCTTTTCTCCTCAGTTTCCAACTTTTCAGTCTCTTTTTATCAGCACAGCTTCATGTGTACACATTCTCAGTACTGATTTTTTATTTTCTGTGCCAAACCCTCACTTTACACACTTGTTACACTTAAGAACAAATCTTATCCATCCACTCTCCACTCTATTCTTTACTCTCCTGAGCTCTAAACCTCAATTTCATTTGTGACTGAGTAATGTCACTTAGCTATTTCGTGGGTAGCTCTAATGTTAATTTCCTAGAAGAAAAATAACTGTCTTCTACTCAAAGTGAGCACTTGTACAGGATTCTTTACCCCAAGAAAAAAGAATATGTATCCAATATTTGCTTAATCTGAAAAAAACTAAGATTCATCTCATGCCTTTTCTAGCCAATCACTCATTCATATACATTGATTTCTAGGTTGTATTGTTTCTTTTTTTATCTTCTAATACCTGTTTTAATTCTACCCGTTGTATTTCTTATCACATAACTCATTATTCCCTCTTATATCTGAGTCTTTTAACTCTTTCTACTTCCCTTAGTCTCCTTCTCCTACCTCCTTTAAGCTAAACCAATTCTTATACCATTTAATTCTCAAATTAAAATAAACTTCCTTAAAGTGGAATTCTCTAAACCCAAGATTGTATTCTTAATAAGTTGTCTTAAGGTACAAATAATTAACTGGTACTACCAATTTTCCATTACAGATTTAAAACAACTTGCCCAGGTTTATATAGCTAGTTAGTAAGAAAGATAAACCTTAAATTAGTACCTCTTAGTATGCATTGCAAAATATAATATATATTGCAAGAACTTAAGGAATTTCAATTAAGCAGTTAAGTGGCTAATTTCTAAATTCATAAGGACTCTATTTCAATTGGGAGAGAGATGCTGCCATTTCTGAGCTGTGTGACTCTGATAGTATTTTAATGTCTTAGTTTCCTTGCCTATAAAATAGGAATAAAAATAAAATTACATATCCCTTTAGACTGTGTTGAAGATGAAATGTAAATGGTTTGACAGAGGAGAAGTAAGTAGCCTACATCCAAAGAGCATTAATTACAGTTATAATTATTTAATTTTTTACCTACACCTTCACCATGTTGTGATACATGTGTGTCATACAAGTGATGTCATAAACAAAATCTTAAAACATTTCAAATTAAGTCAAATTTTCTTTCTTTATAATCTTTAGAACAAATAGAAAGAAAATCATTAAGATCTGAAAATCATCATTACATATCTTAAACTATCATTTATAGAACAATTCATTCCCAAACAGGAAACTACTAATTTTTGAAATGATATATTAAACATTCACCAAAATAAACCATACTCTAATCCATAATGCACATTTCAAAAACATTAAAAAAATTGAAATAATGCAAAGTATACTCTTTATTAATGATGGAATTAAAATTCAATATCAAAGATATATGGAAATCACCGATATTTGGAAATTAGACAATACTATTCTAAATAAACCATGTATCAAAGAAGAAATCAGAAAAGAAAGTGGAAACTATTTTGAATGGAATAAAAATGAAAACATAGCATCACAAGAAATTTTTGTGCAGCTAAAGGAGAGATTGGGACATATTTGTAACTTTAAATGCTTATTCTAGAAAAGAAGAAAGGTCATAAATCAATAACATAAACTTTAACCTTAAAAAGCTTTTCCCAAGAAAGACAATTGACTCCCAAGCTAACAGTAGGAGAGAAAAAAAAAGATAAGAATATAAATTAATCAAATTAAAAGCAGAAAAATAACAGAGAAATTAAAAGTAAATGCAATTTCATTGTAAAGATAAAAGTGATAAATCCAAGTCATATTGATAACAAAAAGAAATTCAAATTACCATGTCAGGAATTAAATAAGGAATATAAGATCCCTCTAACATTAAAAGGAGAGTAAAGGATTATTCTGAACATCTTATGTCAATACATTTTATAAATTTATAAAAGGACAAATTTCTTGAGTAACACAAACTGCCATCACTCATTCAGGAAGATATATATAATCTGAACAACCCCACATCCGATTTAAAAAATCAGATTTCAGTTGAAAACTTTCCCACAAAGAACTATCCAGGCTTGCCTTATATATTGGTTAATTTTAGTAAATATTGAAGAACGAATATCAATTTATTCAAGCTCTTCTAGAAAATAAAGAAAAACAAATATATCTCAGTTCATTTTAATTATAATACAGCATTATGTGATTCTAAAAATAGACAAATTCAATGAAAAAAAACTGCAGATCAATATCCCTGATAGATAAACACAATAATCTTTTATAAGATATTATCAAATTAAAGAAATATATAAAAAGGATAAATTGCTATAAAAATTAGATTTATCCCAGAATTCCTAGGTTAGTATATTTAAAAAAATCAATAGATAGAATTCAACATATCAACACAGGAAAAGAAAAATGACTATTTCAATAGAAGTAGGGAAGGCATTTGACAAAATTCAACGTCTATTCATTACATGAACTCGCAGTAAACTAGGAATAGAACTTTCCTAGATGTGATGAAAAGCCTCTATTAAAAAAGCAGAGCAAACATCATAGTCAATGTTGAAATTCTAATTGTTTTTCCTCCGAGATTGTTATTAAAGTAGGGAAGTCTGCACTCTTACCTCTATTCTTTATTTCACAAGATGTCTGATCTGTGATACATGGCCAGAAAAAGAAAAAAATGAGACAAAGTTTTGGCTATGCCTTTATTCAGAGATAAAATGAACATCGCAATCACTGGTACATCCAAAAGAATCTCAAAAGCTATTTGAACTAATAAGCAAGTTTAGCAGGTTTCCAAACACAAGGCCAATATGTCAATACATAAAAAATCAATATATTTCTTTGACTAGCAATAAATATTTCAAAATTGAAAGTAAAAAGTCATTAACAATAGCATCAGGGGATGTGAAATAACTTTTTTTTTAATCTAAAACTCTGTGTGTTATACAGAGTTGTATATCAGTCAATGCCAGGCTAACTTGTTAGCTTGAAAGTAGGGTTACAGTTCAAACCCCTTACAGTTTATAACTTTCAGAGTTTGTCTGCAAAATTTACTAAAAGTTGGAAAAAGCTTGCATTGTCTTCTTGTCCAAATTCTTAGAATACTTAGCAACTTATATCTTAGTTCAAATAGGAAGAGGCTTTAGAAATTTTTATTATTTTAATTCAGTCATGAGAGAAACCATTTTAGAGTTTCAATAATTCCGCCTTCACTGCAAGAACATTTTGGAAAATAAGAGGGAGAAAAAAAAAAAACTTGCTGGGCTTCTAATAGAAAATTATGTTTTACAAGCATAAAGCACTGCCAACTTAAATCTATTTGTTCAGGGGGCTCTCAGGGATTCAGATTTAAAGTGGGCATGTTGCTTGAGAAACTGCAAATTCATATTGCCTAAGTTGAACGGTCATAAACTGAATGCAAAGATTGTGTGCAATAGAAAAGTAGTGTGAAGAAAAGACAGCTGAATTTTAGATGAAAGGCATAGCTTTTGATGGTTATGAAAAGTACGCTTTAGATTATGCAGTCGCTCTTGAAGCCCAAACCTCAGAATGAATCTAATTTAGGACTCAACTACCCTATTAATGTGACTGAAAGGGAAAGTATTGATTTAGAAATGAAAATATTCTCTTTGAAAAAAAAGAGTTTCAGGAAATGAATAGATTTTTAATTTCAGAATTTTCCCTAAATAATTGTCATTGTGTGCAAAGTCAGGAAAATTTTTCTATGTATTTTTCTTTAGAAGTATATCTTGGGCGGTGCAATAGTGGCTCAGTGGCAGAATTCTCACCTGCCATGCCAGAGACCCACGTTCAATTCCTGGAGGCTGCCCAATGGAAAAAAAAAGAAAAGAGAGAAAACGTTATCTCATGAATCTGTGAAAACAAAATACGATGAACAGGGACACAGTATTCAAACAAGGACAGCAAGTTTTCTGTTTTTAAGGCTCCAAGTATATAAAAAATAAGATAAAAATTAAACAAGATTTCAAAACATTGCAGCCTATTGTAAATGTTCATAAATTATAGGTTAACACTGCATATGTTACTTATTTGTTTTCCAATTACTTTTGCTATTTTATCTTATTTAATTTTCAGTTCATAATGGATTGATTCATTTGTAATGATAATATATGGTCCAGAGGAGTCCAGAGTCTGAAGTCAGATCCCCCCGAGCTCAAAACCTGTTCTTTTACCTACTTAGTGATCCTGGAAAATTACTAATTCTCTCTTTACATTAGATCCCTCACCGGTAAAATGACCATAATCCATGTGGATTTCTCATGACTTGGTTTCAAAATGCACATAAATGACCACATTTAGACCATAGCATATTGTGCAAATATTAGTTATAATATTTAATTAGTGTTAATTATTATTATGGTACTAAAGTATTCCTCAGGTCACAAATTCAATTAAGTATAAATAGAGTTTTCATTTTTTTTTAAATTTCAAGCCCAAATATTTCCAAAAACATACTACTTATCTTGCCAAATAATGGTAAGTTTAACATTCAGAATTCTCTAAGTCAATTCAAAATAAAAGCAGTCTATTTGGAATACTTATAACCCTCTATTTTCTCCTTGCAGGGGGTCAAGGGCTCAAATTCTGTGTAATTTTGGATAACTGGCAGAGTAAGTTCAGGGTCATCCCTCCACCCTGGCATTTGCATTCTTAGTTTCTAGGCTAAGTTTCTAGACTGTCAAACCCAATTGTGTTTGCTTTTCACTCCCAAACAATGATTTCCTAATGTATCTCTCTCTCTCTCTCTCTCTCTTTCTCTCTCTCTCTCTCTCTCATCTTACAAAATTGGCACACCTGTTGGAGTAGAAAACTGTTGGCTCTAACCCCGACTCCAATCTCAAACAGAAAGAGACTGATGGATGATATGGCCCTTGGCCTTTCTTGCTTCTGATGCCAGAGGCAAGGCAGGTCTACTGGTAACAAATTTCCTTGATTTTGTTTTGTAATAGAAAGTCTTTCACTTTTGAAATGATAATTTTGCTAGATACAGGATTCTAAGATGATGGGTTGTTTTCTTTCAATACTTTAAATATTTTATCCACTCTCTTCTTGAATGATTCCTGAAAAGAAGTCTGATGCCATTCTTTTTTTTTTTTTTTTTAATTTGCATATGGCCAGGAGGCACCAGGGATCGAACTCCAGACCTCCAGCACAGCAGGTCGGAGCTCTGCCTGCTGATCCACGGCAGCCACCCTGATGCCATTCTTAATGCTTGTACCTTTTTAGGTTAGGTATTTTCTTTTCTTCTTTTTTTGAGATTTCCTCCTTGAATTTAATATCCTGCCATGAAAATATGATATGCATAGGTATAGACTTTTTAGTACCCTATGTGGCATTCTCTTTTCTCCCTGTATCTTTCTTTCTTTCTTTCTTCTATTTCCAATACACGTTACCTTTTGTGCTTGTCCTTGAATATTCTGATCAGTTTTTTTCATTCTGTTTCTTTTTACATTTCAGATTTAGCAGTTTCTGTCAACATCTTCAAAGTAACTGAACTTTTCTTTGGCTCTCTCTAGCCTACTGATAACCACTCAAGGCCATTATTCATTTTCATTATGGTGTTTTTTTTTTTTTTCTTTTGTAGCATTTCCTTTTGATTCTTTCTTGGAATTTCTATGCTTATATCACCTTTTTGTTTTTACATGCTGTCCATTCTCTCTAGTAGGCCATTGACACATTAATAATAGCTATTTAAATTTCCCATCTGATAATTCCAACATCTATGCCATAACTGAATCTGGTTCTGAGCCTTTTTCTGGCTCCTTAGACTGGGCTTTTTTTTTCTTTTGCTTGATGTTTGTTTCGTTATTTAGTACACCTTATAATATTTTGTTGAGAGCTGGATATGAAGTGCCATGCAAACAGGAAATAATGTAAATTGGCCTTTAGTGTGAGGGATTTTTTTTACTTTTTTTTTTTTTCCTAAGAGTTAGGCTGTGTTTATTGTATGCTGTAGTTGTCAGAGGCTGAATCTTGCAGTTATTTCCTTTGGAATCCACTATTATACTGGAGTCCTATTGATGTGGTGGTTGTATGAAGGGAAGCATTCTATAAACCTATAATTATATCTTGGACTTTTAGTGCACTTGTACCTATGAGATGTGACCTATATAAGTGTTTCATAGCATCCTCCCCTTCTTAGGTGAGACAAAAATGCTATAGAAGGTTGGAACTGGGTGTTTCTCTTCCCTCACATGGAAGTCTAGAGGGGACTGGAGTTGGTTATTTTCCACCCCTAACCCCCATGTTAGTTAGGCTCTAGTATAACCCATGTTAGTTAGGCTATAGTAAAATAGAGAGAAGCCCTTTGCTAAGGAGAGCAGAGAGTACCCTGTGCTTATTTCAAAATGTTACTTTCCCTTTCTGCTGCTGAAAGCTTGAGGGGAGTTTGCCCTGGTTCATGGTGAGAAACAGGAAGAGTTCTTTGTGGTAAAATTCAGGAAAGTCTGGAGCCTCCCTAAGACAAGGTCCACCAGGGTTTTTAGCTCTCAAATTACTTCATACCAGGAAGCTTGCAGCAATAAATCAATTATAATTCAATTATTTCCACAAGTACTGACTTCAGGGGAGAGGTTCTTCCCTTGGATTTCTGCTCAGGTAAGTTGAGATTCTCTGTGACTGTCTCTCTCTCTCTCTCCAGTTCTTGGGGTGGTGACTTGTCCTGTGACCTCAATTCTCAATGAGTCGAAGAAAAGCTACTTTTTAGTTTTTTCAGGATGGGAGTGATGACTTTCAAGTACTTTAGACAGATGATAGACTGGAAATCAGATCAAGGTCTACTTTCACAAACCACAACATCTTTTGGGGGGTCTATCACCATTTCCATTGCAGCCAATTCCTTAGAGGAGAAAGTACAGCCTCCTCCTCTAAAACTCTCATGTCATCTAAATCTATTGTTTCTCCACTTTTGTTTTTCTATTTTCTCATAGCCTGAAGAAATATTTTATTCCTCACCTCAAGAAAAGGATATCAGAGCAAATGCCTTAGAAATCTTCCCTGTTAATATAACGAGTATATACCTGGAAAGTTATTTTTAAACTAAATCTAATTTTTGAAATTACTTTTTCTGCTGCTCCTCTGATGACTAATTTTGGGTAAAAGAAAGCCTCATGGAAAGTAGCCCACAAGAGAAAAATGCCACCCAACACAAAAAGTGCACTTAGAGAAAAAATGTACATTTTGGATATTATATCACACTATGATCCCATTACATTTATATGTTAGTTTATCAGATTAGAATTTGGGCTTCTATTAAAGCTTATCATCTTATTACTACTCTTCTCTTAAAAAAAAATCTCCTACTAAGCTATTTTTAACTATTCTTATTTTAGGGCAAAATGGGCCATATTTTAAATTCAGTGTAAATTCTTATACTGTAGCTAAGATGCAGTTCCTTCACGGTTGAAAATAATTTTATCTACATTGCTCAATTTCAAATTCCATCTCATCCAAATTCTCTATTTAAAATTTTATTTTTTTCTTTTCCTCTAGCATTATTTATTAAATGAGTCTTTGAACTCAATTAAAATAATGAGAATTTAGAAATTAAAGGAAGTATTGTTAGAATATTTGTCAACAATACATTTTTCATGACCCTCTGCAAATGAACATAATACATTTTTTCTCTTTAACTGGTTTTAAAATATTTTTTATATCAACAATGGTGGATTTCAATTTATTTTACTTTGTGCTATTTGGTGGACATAAATTTATAAGATATACCTTGGGCATTGTAAGTTTTCTTTTTGTAGCAGGGGCAATATAAAAGATATAAAACAGGTAGTGCAATGGTGACTCAATGGAAGAATTCTCACCTACTATGCCGGAGACCCAAGTTTGATTCCTGGAGTCTGCCCTTGTCAAGAAATGTATATATATATAGAAAACATTCTGTACATCATTACTCTCCAAAGCATTCAGGCAGGGTAACTAATACTTTCTTCCAGCCATAGTGTGGGCATTATCCGTGTTTCTTGTCCTTTGTAAATGCTGCAGGAAGAATTTACTTCAGGCTTAGCATCTGATTTTATTATGCATATTTGCCCCTTTTTTTCTATATGATTACTGAAGTGCTACTGTGGAGAGACTCCTGGGAATTGTAAGGGATATTATATTTAGATGATTTGAAAATAGCAAGGGTTTTTGCTTGAAGTTTGGGAATGGGTGTCATCGTTCATCACACCTCCGAGAATGTTCTTAGATTTGGGTGCCCTTTCATTTTCCACCCTAAGATGCCACACTACAGGGTGATTGTAACCTATTTTCCTACTTCCAATTCAATTTCCTCTGAAATAAATGCATGGCAATAACTGCAGACGGGTCAACAGGTGCATGGCTAAATCCAATTTCCATACATGGATTTTAAGAGTCAGAGAATGCTATTATAAGAAAGCTGCTAAAATAGTAGTTAATTCCCAAACATTTTCTAGAACTCCACACAGCTGGGGCTGTGAAGTCATCATTTAGCATACTCAACAATGCTGGAGGAGCTAGGATTTCTCATCAAAGAACACATAAGCTTTTCCTGTGAAACCTTTTGAATTGTTTCTTTTCTTCTCTCTACTGCCGGATTTCTCATTGAACTACTTTTAAAATGAAAATCCTTTATTTCTGAAGTACTAACTCCTTAGAGAGCATTTCTACTTCAAGAACAATATTCGCAAATTAAATAAGAGTAAAGGAGTTGACAACTCAGTGTGACTTAGGACAAATACAAAGACAGAAATCTTAGCTACCTTATGGAGAAAAAGTTCACACCCATACTTGGTGATTTGGTATTGAATTTAGAAATGCCAAGATGTTTAGGGATTAGAAGACATAATGTAGACAAACAAGTTCTCCTAGGTCTGGTTTTAATGACGGAATCCTAATTATTAGTTGTCAGTCACATTTTATACTCATTCACCTAATCCTTAAATTTCAGTTTTATCCCAAATAAACATACACATCCTTCATTTCTCATGTACATGATGGAACAGAGATTAGACCTAATTCACTCATTTTCGCTGACCTACAGAATTCACCAGAACTGAAATATTGTTTACAAAATAACATATCTTTCATTTATACAAAAATCCAAATAGAAAATTCAGACTAAACATGCATAATTGAAGTTTTATTACAAATTTTATATTAAACAAATATTATCTTTACTGAGATATAATTGTGAATATATATCTAGCTCTATTTTGGGATCTATTTGCTAACCATATTACAGCATTTATTTTTATATTTTCCCTCATATTATTTATCACATTAACACCACATTTTTAAAGTACCAATCTCTTCAGTTATTGTAATTTTTTTTTATTTTTTTGTCACAGGAAGAATGAGTTCGTACCATCATAATTTTTCTATATCAGAATATTAGAATGCTACATTCTGTGCTGATTACTGTTGACCATGGCCATAGGTCAATCTTAGCAGACCTTCCCTGGCTTGCCTCCTTCCATCAGTTCAATTTGTTTATTTTAAAAACAGTGGAAGATTGTTCCTAGGAAACTTGCCCAGTTCAGATACTGATTAAAATGGAGACAGACATGTAAAAGATGACACAGAAGGAAAACATGAGGCATTTTCTGAATATCCCAGAGCTGCGTTAGTTTTGAGACACATGCGGATAGATGCAGAGCACCCTGATGTAATTTCGGCAACTTTCACTGACACAGAAGACAGTCATTCTGAATTAAACTAAGGAACACAAGGGAAATGCTACTCTAAGAAACACATAATAAAGTCACTCAACTGTTGTGAAATAAGCTTACTAACAACATGAAGTATCAATTATCTAAGGTTTAAAGTCAGTGAAGCAATTTGGATAGCAATATATATGGCTTGTGAAGCCTTCTTTAAAGGGCTGACAGATATTACCTCATACATAAACAGTGTTGATCAACAGCTAACTGTACTCTTTACAACTTCATAGCATAAATTTCTTGAAGAGGAAATTAAGAATAATAGGATTAAATACTCTCAATGAATAAATAATTTATTTCAATTACTTTGGTGTGTAGACTTTAAAATAGTTTCATTATATATATATATTTATATACATATATATATTTTTTTTCTGATGGGCAGGCACCGGGAATCAAACCCTAGTCTCAGTATAACAGGTGGGAACTCTGCCTGCTGAGCCACCGTGACCCGCCCTTACAATATTTTGAAGCCTACTTCTAAAAATGTAGTAATATAGCAGATTTAATAATGAAAATAATGTAATTGAAAGCAATTCAATTGTCTATCACAGCTAATTTCAAATATAGAGAAATGATGCCTCAATAATTAGAGGAAATAGCAAAAATGCATATAACTTTCTATGCCAAGTAACACCTCTTTTACAAAGTCATGGTTGACTTCATATTTACAGCCAGTGTAAGTTAATTACAGCTATAGACAAATGTGTCAATATTCTATGCAAATGCCATTAACACAATGTATTATTATTGGATTCAGAAAACAGTGCATATAGAATAGATGAGCATATGTTTAAAATATCAGTGTATTGCTAATATTTATGAACTAGTGGGAAACAAGAAATTGTGGTGATCATTGATGTTTAAAAATAGATATTTGGACATAGAGTAGCATTAGAATGAGAAAAGTATGTTAAGGGGGTCTGTGAGGACATATAAGAGAAAAATTTCAGAGACGAGAATAGTTTCATGAGAACTTGCTGGTCGTTCATAAGTCCATTAATATCAATTAATTTTAAAAGATTATTGACATACAATAAACTGCACATGTTTCAGTTTTATACTTTGCTAACTTTTGGCATATGTATACATCCATGAAAACAAGACAATAAAACTAATGAACATATTCATTGACACCAAAATTTCCTTTATTCCCTTCTTCCTGTCCATCTCCTAAGCCATGGTCAGTCAACCACTGATCCAACTTCAGTCATTATGCATGAGTTTTCAATTCTGTAAAAATGGAATCATACAGCATGCATGCGTATTTGATTGGTTTCTTTCACACAGCATAATTATTCTGAGATTCATTCGTATTGTTTCATGTATCAAAAATTCTATTTGAAGTATTGACAATTTTCTATTGTAAACATATACCACTGTTTACGATCATTTTATTCACCTATTGCTGAACACTTGGATTGTTTCCAGTTTTATCTATTACAGATAAAACTGTTGTGAACATTCATATACAAATCTTTGAATGGACATATGTTTCAATTCTAGTAGGAGTAGAATGGTTGGATCTTATAGCAATGTGTGTGTTTAATTAGGAAACCAAAACAGACACAAAAAAAGCTGAAAAACTTTTCCAAAGTGGTTTTAGATTTTATGTCTAATATGCCTCTTCCCATCCTCTGTATTTTTCTTTCAAGACACTGTAATTTTCATCTCTAAACTTCACTGAAAGATCTCCAACAAATCCTTCTTATGCTACAAAGACTTATACTCTTTGCTCAAGTTTGTTTATGAACATGATGTTAAACTACTTATGCATCCTTTGTTTTATTTTCAATTTGAGCACACAATATTGATCCAACTTGGAAAAAAGATCTTGTAGAGAAAATTAAATGACCTACTCATCTTTTGTGTTCACCCATAGCCTAACATGGGGCAAATCATTATCATGACAGTTTCTCCTGTTTGTATTAAAAATATTAGTGGAGAGGAGTTCCAGAAAGTTGGCAGAATAGGATACATCAAGTTCAGTCCTGCTCCAAGGAACAGTTAGAGAAGGGACGGGAGGGAAAATGAAATGGTGATTCCAGAATATAAGTGGGAGAGTCTTTTGCAACACATGTGGTTGTGTTGCAAAAGCTGAGGAACTGAGAAGCAGAGAACAGGAGACCATCTGGCTGGTGCAAAAGCCCAGAGCCCTCAGGAGTGCAAGGATGGGGAGTCGAGACTATGAACTAGGCCTAGCCATGTTCCTTGAATGCACTACTCTCACCAATGCAGCCCTACGACCCACAGCTCACCCCATACCCCACACCCCACGCACCTGAACCCCACCACCTGTGCTCCAAGCACCCTCGTCCCACCAAACCCTTGGGCATGTACCACCCCACACCCCCAAGCCAAGTGCATATCAACCCACTTCTCCTGTGACCCTCCTGAGTACTACATCCCCTTCCCTGTCCCCTCAGGTGATCACCAGCTTATAAAAGCTGCAGGCGCTTAACTCCATACCCAGGCTACACCCACCACCAGCCCATAGAGTTGCACAGCCCAACCCCACCCGCCTTGAGCTCTAAGCACAAGTACATCAGTTTATGGCATTTCTAGACCCTTGCATGCATACTGTCCCCAGTCACAATCACCAGCTTTGGGAAAGCACTGACCTGCACTGCCGGTTCACATCTGCCTGCAACCCATGGAGGTATAACGCCAACCTGCTGCCAAAGCTCTGTGCTTGTGCACAAACAGCCCTGCACCCTAGAACAGTACACACCAGGGCCATGCCTCCCAGATCTGTGCACCCACAGAACCACATCCTCCCCACCATGGGGAGTCCAGGTTCACAGGCACAAGTGTAGCATCCCCAATCTGCACCTATACCTGCTCTGCAATGCATCACCACACTGTTGTGCCCTGCCCTGTGCCCTGCATCCTGCTACACTCCAGTCCACAAACACAAGACTTTAGACTATTGAAGGAAGTCAACTTCCAAAGTTAATGAATCAAGATATTTACATGCAGCAAAAACAATACATCACTAAGCATATCACAATACAGATAGGTATGACCCAGTCTAATGACCAAATTAAAACACCGGAGGAGAGACAGACATGGAACAGCTAATCAAAGATATTCATATAATTTTACTAAATAAATTAATGGGATGGCTAAGACAAAAAGGAGATCAAGAAGACACTAGAAGAGCATAAAGAGGAATTTGAAAGAATAAATAGAAAAATAGCAGATATCACAGATTAAAGATTCTGTAGACCAGATAAAAAACATACTTGAGACACAAAACAGCAGATTTGAAGAGGCAAAAGAAAGAGTAAGTGAATTAGAGGACAACTGATTTTGAACACTCAAAACAGCAAATGACAAAAAAGATGGAAAATTTGAATTGGATCTCAGGGAAAAGATGGATAAAACAAAGTGTAAAAATATAAGAATCATTGGTGTCCCAGAAAGAAAAGAGGAGAGTAAGGGCTAGGAAGAGTAGTTGAAAATATAATGGGGGAAACTTTCTAATCCTTATAAAGGCATAAACATACAAGTCAAAGAAGCTCAATGAACTCCAAACAGAATAAATCCAAATAGGCTGTATTAGTTAGGGTTCTCTAGAGAAACAGAATCAACAGGGAACACTTGCAAATATAAAATTTATAAAAGTATCTCACGTGACCGCAAGAATGCAGAGTCCAAAATCCACAGGGCAGGCTGCGAAGC
>PVIY010005164.1:0-96672 GCA_004026745.1 Myrmecophaga tridactyla | reverse complement strand
TAATATATATTTATATATTGATACATAATAGATATCATGATATACATTTATATGACATAGATATAAATATATATTTATATATATCTAGCTATATTTATGTACATGCATGTATTAATTATACATATATATTATATATTTATACAGAGAGAGAGAGAGAACTAGAAGTATCATGGAAAGTAATAATATAGAGAGCAACATTATTGATATGCAGAGAAAAATCCAGATAAAAATCATTGGTAAGGGAAACAAACTAAGCATAAGTTCAAAATGGAAGAGAAAAAATGCCTCAAACTAGAGGAGAAAGTGCTAATCCAAATATGTATTTGAGTTTTTCTAATATCCTAGAAACACATGTTGTCTCTGAAAAACCTCTTCCATCTTTCAATCACACAACAGAAAATAGAAGATTTGGATAAATTTTAATTTTCCAACTCAGAATAAAGAAACTAAAGAATAAAGAAATGTAAAAATCCTAGAATCTCAAAGAAGTCCAGTCTGCAGGACCTCTCAGGACAGAAATAATAATAAAAAAAATTATTCAACTATCTTTGGCATCATTATAGAAAATTCTAAAATAAAAATATATTCTTGCTTTTTACTTAAATACCTATATTTATAAAAAAAGTGACAAATGCTAGGAAAATTTGACAGGGAGTGGTTGTAGGTTTCAATGAAAATGCAGGAAGGATTTAGGAAAGACAATAGGAGTGTATGACATTGTGGAGAATGACAATGCAATCTGTTGTGAAAACCTATGAGGAATTAGAACACAGTGAAGACCATTGGAAAAGCCAAGAAATTTCAGGGCTCTAGTAGCAAGTACTAAAATGTGGAAATGGAAATTGAGCAATTATTAAAGGAGATGACTGAGCGGGGTCTACCTTACAACTGGGCAAGCAGACTCTCTTTGATGTATTGTCAGTAGTAGAGATGTATTATCACTGAGATTGCTCTTAGCAATAATTTCTTATGGTACTGAGTCAGACTCTTCCTCCATGGAATATAACCATGACCTTTTCCTGTGTGCTCTGCAATTATTGTGAATAAATTCATACCCTTTCCTTTTCAAATACTTACAACTAGCTCCTGGTGTGTTCCAACTTAGTGAAATCAGTGAAGTTCCTTTTAGATGACTTGCCTCAATTTTCTGCTTCCCTCTCATTCTCTAGACTAGAAAATCTCTTATACATGCATTCAGTGTCCTCCTGATTTCTAAATTTGTCCTACTTTCACAATAGGAAAGAATTTAATGTCATCATGTTTTTCTGAGAACAAAACCCAGTTGCATCTGAAAAAGCACGTTAAGCCAATAATAATCCATGTTCCTAGCTGCTTCAAACTCTTCAGCTTTATGTCACTGGAGGAGTCAACACATCAGAAAATTCTAAATTGTTCATAAATACTTCCACTTTGTGAGTAAACTATATCTCCAAAAATGAAGCATCAAGGTAGGATGGGCATGTATGCTCAGAAAACTTGTCATCATGAAGGTTCAATTAGAGTAAGTTAGCTGCTCAAACCAACAACTCAAAATCTTAATGGATTATGACAATAAATTTTTATTTCTCATTCTGATCACAGTCCTAGATGGCTGATGGTAGATACAAGAGGATCGAGTGGATCATTCAAGGACCGATGACTTTCAATAAGTTTGTTCTATCATCCTGTAATACTTAAGAATTCTTCACAAGTTCCTTTGTGTCCAGACCAGAAATAATTTTTCTGAGTAGCATTCACCAATTGTATCTATATTTCATTGCCAAAACCTCAATCACACGTCTCCAGTTATCCAGAAGACGGACTAAGGTACAATTTAGCCATGTTCCTAGGAAAGATAAAAATAAATTTGCAATCTGCCCCAGAGATGATATATTTGTGTGTTTAGGTAATGCTGGGGCAGATGCCCAGAGGTGTAAGAAAATGAAGGTCACAGATATGGGCTCATGATCCATAATCAGTTATTCATGGATGAGTGTGTATTTGTACTACATATGTTATTATATGGTGGAATAAAGAAGAAATCGGATTTGCCAGTGTGATGATGTAAAATATTGATACTGATTAGCTGCCTTTGTTTATTACTGCTTCCCGGCATCTGTGACTATTCTGGTACATATTAGCTACCTAGCAAAACTTTGTTAAATACAAAATTAAAAGCAGGAATTATGTGGATTGGCTATGTCAAATAATATCAAATATCAAATAGTTTCCAAGCTGCAGTCACAAATACCACAAAATGGGTAGGCTTAAAACAATGGTAATTTCCCGGCTCATGGTTTTCAGGCTAGACATCCAAACCAAAACATCAGCCAGGCAATGCATTTTCCCTAAAGATTGTGGTCTGGGACTGGCTACCGACCAGCCTTGGTCTTTGGCTTTTCTGTCACTGGAGATGCATAATGCAACGTCCTCTCCTTTCTCTTCCAGTCTCTGTTGACTTGCAGCCTCTTTCCTTCCAAGGCTTTTCCCTCCATAAAGCCTCCGGTAATAGGATTAATGCCCAAACTCATTAATTAGGCCACACTTTTAACTAAAAATACATCTTCAAATTATTGTATTTACAGTGGATTCACACCCACAGGAATGGATTAAGATTAAGAGCACGTGTTGTTGTTTCCCCTGCCCCAGCGTACATAATTCAACCTACCACATTTTTGCTTATTTCTTAACTTTATGTATAATTCCTTCATGGGAAACAATGATGAAGAGTCTGATCACATGCTACACAAATGAACATTCTGTAAGATTTATTTGTTTACAGCCACTAACTAAAATAATACGTTGTCTTTTTAGCTTGATTGTAATACAAGTGCAGTGAACAAAACATAACAAAGTCAATACATATATAATTAGGTTAGGCTTACTACGAAGAGTGCATTTTGGGGCTGATTTCCCAAACAATATGAGAAGAGAGAGAAAGAAAATGACAAAACAAACTTAAGCTACTTACTTTCTCTTAAAATTGGATTAGGTGGCTTTCTTTCACACTTTCAGTATATATTGTCAATACTTTATATCAATGTAAGTCTCAAATACAGTGACAATTTAGCTCTCCATAGCAGAAAACATGATTTGAGAGGGGAGAGTTCTTCCTATAAGAAAAATACTTGAATTTTATCAAGCTCATATCTTTTTATCTCAAAAAATATAATATCTTTCAGTCTGACTTAATCAAATACTTTAATCAAATACTTAATCAAATACTGGCTTTAATTGTCCTTTTTTAAGACAAAGTTAGCATAATGTTATCAAGTGGATGGGGTAAGAAAACTAAGAAATGTGCCTAGGATAAGAGGCTAAATTACACAAAATGTACATGTCAAATATTATGTTGTGGACATATGAGAAATATTCTTTATCACAATACAGTGATATGTATCATATAAAGATACTGTATGTGATACATGTTTTATGTATACAAGTATATATACTATTGGTTCAAATTATAAACAATTTTAATATTTACCTTTTTATGGTAATATAGTATAGTTTGACTTAACACACACATATACACAAAAATAAACCGAAAAACTCATAAACATCCACTTTTTTGCACAATATATCATTTCATCAGCAGTAGCCAAGCCAGATGGATTTGTTTCCCTCAAATTGGTGGTACAGAAAGAACAACTTTTAAAATTACATCAATTTTTTTGTTGATAGAGCTCTTTTGAAGAAGAGCATTTCTTCTACTGAGCTTGTGTAAAGAACAAATTCACTGCGTCAATAAGCTATGCTGACTAGTTATGTGTTTTGGAGTTTTTTCAACTTTGTGTCATAGCTAAGTGGCTCAGAAATACCACTAATGGCACAGTAAATTTATCCAGGAGTTTCCATAATAGTTGTTACATGTTTAGAAATTCATGACAGAGTTTCAGGATAAAATCCTTTGTGTAATGCCACATCTTCTGAAAAATTTCATAAGCGTTTTAGTCACACATCCCAGTGAGATTGTGATATAGGCAAAAGTGGCAAACTTAGTCTCAGCTATCAGGGGAAATGTTGTTTTCAGGCTTTAATATGCTGACTAACTGCTTTTAAAAAAGCTTTCTTAACACAATGCCATACTCATTTTCTAAGATCTAGTAGAATATCCCAATAAAAGAAGTATTTGCAATAACTTCTTGTTTCCCAGATTATTCACTTGTGTTAAAATGTCCCTTCAAATTTTATTTACTCTCTCTCAGATGTCTAAATTCACAAGCACAGTCAATACTAAGGGATAATTTGTGCAAACAACACAGCAATCACTGGTTGAAATCACAAGGAGATAGTTGATTGATCCAGTTCCCTTAGAACAGATAGAGTAACCGTCAATATTTTCAATTTGGGGGGCAGCCTAAGAAGATACATTATAACAACCTAACTTCCAAAAGAACATATCAAAAAATGAACCCAGCAATATATTCATAGAATTAGAATGTCTTAATGCTTTAATATTTTTAAAATTTTCCTTACTAAATATTCTTACCAATATGTTTTCCCATACAATATTAATTTGCAAAACTCTGGAATTCTAGTTGACTATCAAAGGAGATTGCAGTCATTGACACTAATTCAGTCCCTACCCTACATTTCCTCATCCAACACACAGTGGATCTTAAACTTGCATCTTGTAGTAGAATTGGTACATTCACCCAGTCTCTAGGTGGAGACTTGAGAAAGTGAGCACTCCAATAGCATCTCTGTCGGCTCTGAAGCAAATGTACTCCAAGTGTCTGCACCTCTGTGTCTTCAAAAAATTTCTCCTTTTTTTTTCCCTAAGTTTCTCCTTTTATATGCCTCCACTACGCTAATCAAGATCCACCTTGAACGCAGGGTGAAGTCACATCTGCATCTAATAACCCACAGTTGGATACCTCACAGCGCCATGGAAGTAATCTAATCAAAATGTCTAACACATATTTGAGTGGGTCAATCTCCATGGAAACAATCTAATTAAAGATTTCACCCTAAACAATAGGTCTGGACTTCTAATATTGGATCATGATTAAAACATGGCTTTTCTGGGGTGCATAATATTTTCAAACCTGCACACGGGACTTCAACAATATCAGGCAATCCTACTAAACCTCTGTATCAAATGACTCCCTGCCATTATGGCAATTATTTTATGTCTTTTCTTAGCTCATGTTCATACCTTCAACAATTTATTCTGTTATTAAGAAAATAAAAGCAAGCAAGAAGAGAAATATTTCACATCCTGTTTTAGTTTGCTAAAGCTATCAGAATGTAATATACAGCAGTGAGGTGGTTTTTATAAAGGAGATTTATTCAATTACAAGTTACAATTTGAAGGCCATGAACATTTTCAAATTAAGGATCAGAAAGAAGATACCTTCATCCAAGAAAAGCCAATCACATCTGGGGTTTCTCTGTCACATTGGAAGGCACATAGCAATATCCCTTGTCCTTCTCTCACTGCTTCTGGTTTCAAAAGCCTCTCTCAGCTTCTGGCACCTCCAGAGACATTTTCTTTTGCATCTCCAAATGTCTATGTCTTGGTTTTATCTCTGCTCTCTGAACTCTTTCTCTCTCTCTCTCTCTCCATGAGCGCTCTTTTAATGACTTCACTAAACCAATTAAAACCCACCTTGAATGGGCAGAGTCACATTTCCATGGAAATATTGCAATCAAAAGGTCTCTCCTAACAACACGTCTACCCCCAAAAGTTTGGATTAAAATGATCTGGCTTTTCTGAGGTACATGTCAGTTTCAAACCAGCACACATCTCCACAACTAAATCTAGTAGTCAAAAGTCATCTGTCCTAGCATAGTCTGCTTTTTCTTGATAATGAAAGATGATTTATTCTTCCTTCTACTAAAAACCATCCTTCATTTGAGATTCATACACTATTCTCTCTTACTCTTCCAATGACTTGGCTATTAAAATTATTTCCTTTCTCTAGTGTATCATAAATTTTATTCTCCAGACTAACATAACTTGCAAAAACAAAACAAATAAAACCTCTTTATTGTCTTCATGTCTTCTCCAGTGCTTCCTTACCTTGTCCTGTTTAGAGTAAAAATTATTGCAAGAGTTGTCAATACCTAGTCTTTAAATCTTCTCTTTTCCCATTTAATCTTTAACAATCTCTCTTTACAATAGTCTTCCCCTTAAAACTGCTCATGTCAAGTTGAACATCACCTTTCACATTATTAAATGTAATGTTTAATTTGAAGTTTCCATCTGAGTCTAATCTTTAGTTGCACCAAATATTCATTCAAGTTTTCTAATTGACACAGTGAGAAAATATTAATTTGACACTGATGAAATTTTCATTTAAAAAATAATTTAAAAAGATTATTGCTAAATCCTCTCATTCCATTGTTTATTCAGGGATGAAATTTCTGACATAAAACTAATTAATTGGATAACCTATTCTTTAATGGTTGCTGGATTCAAATTCTCACCTTATGTGACTTTTTTTACTTCAGAAAGAAACATATTTATAACCATGAATTGCTCCGTTTCTACTTATTGATGCTTGAAAATAAAAATTCTGGGATATCAAAGTATTCTAAAATATCAAAACAAAAAATGAGTGCCCTTAACTGAGTGTGTTTATTTGGAAGACAATTTTCATGATAATGTTACTTTTTATTTTATTTTTTACTTTATGCCCAAAGAAATGCCTTGTATGTAATTTATGTGTCAAAAGTTTTTAAATTGATCAGAAAAATTCCTCTTGGTATTTAGAACTCGAAATGCCACAAGAACAGAAAACACTAATAAGAAAGCTTGGAGTCACAGAATTTCTATTTTATTTAAGAGTCTCTTGAGGTTAGAACAATATGACTAAAATTATTTTTGTAGGTGTTTGTCTAAATTTTAAATGAATTCAAATTGAGATTCATTATCACTAATTTAGATGCTAATTTTCAGTCAAGTATTTATAATTGTTTTTTAAACTAAAGTGGAATTTACTAAATAGATTCACTATATTGAATTTGAAACAGGGTTTTTATAACAGAGGTTTTCTTTTCAATTTTTTTTGCTTACGTTTTTATCTTTTCAAATTTTGAAAATATACAGAAACACAGTAAATAAAAATAGCAACTTTTCATCCAGTTACTTAAATTTGAACAATGTGAATAAAGTTAATTTTATTGCACATTTTTTGAAATTTTAAATGAATACAAGTGGGGATCAAATCAATTTTAGGTCCTACTTTTCAGTACACAATAAATACTATAACAAATATTCATAAATAAAGTTAAAATATGCTAACATTTTATCATAATCATAATTTTTAAAGATAATAATTATCGGTACATAATTGTTAATATCCAACCTTATCCAGTTGTGAGCTTATTGACTCTCTACATGTAATAGTTTATTTTTTTAACTTTTAAGAATAAAATATATATTACATATATACATTGTTCCAAAACTCTTCCATTAAAAATTACTATTTTCATTTCTGTCCTAAAGTTCTTGTAATATAGTTCTTTTATAGTATTCTATTATATTAAAAAAATGCTTATAGACTTTTTAATGATATTTTATTCCCTCAAATATTTCACTATCACAATTTCCAAATAATCTTGAACAAGAATAAAATCTAAAAATAAGAAAAGATTGGAATATACTGATGGAAGAAGACACATTAAGTGAAAAAGCTATGGTAGTATTTTAAGAATGCTACAAATACAAAATGAAATTTGATTTTAGGGCAGTGCAACAGTGGTGCAGTGGCAGAATACTCACCTGCCATACCGGTGCCTGCCCATGCAAAAAAAAAGACTTATCTACCAACCCAAGAATAGACAAATGCATTATTGTGGATTAAGAAAACAGCATATTATACAGTTTCAAAAATGAATAAAGTAAAACAGCATATGCTAATATGGATAATTCTTACAGGTATAATATTTAACTAAGTAAGCAAGTCATAGAAGGACACAGAAGCCATGTAAATTAAACATGCAAAATGAGACAATATATCGTTTAAGATTTTGTATAAATATTAAAACAAAATAAACAAAAACCCCAAGCAATGGAATATAAGCACAGAATTAATGATGATGGTTTCTTTTTCCATGGAAACAGGAGATGCCATCAATGAGGTATGTCAATGGAGGTTCAGCAGATCAAGTTCTGTTCTATATTCCAAATTAAGTGATTCTGTTATAATACTCTTTATACATTTTATTAAAATGCATACACAGGGTTTTGCATATTTTAATTGTTTCTTAAAAGTTTTTACTTTAAAAATAAGATTAAAGAGATGAATAAATTCATCAAAAACAATAATCCTTGCATTAAGGTAAAATTATCCACCCTCAAATCCTAGTACAAGAACCATGCCAAATTGTGGGCATGAAAAAGTACCTCAATTTAAATAAAACACACAAAAGTCCAGAATATATATATAACTGGAAAGTAAATTAGTAAACAAGAAAATTTGGTTAAAGAGTTAATTTTCTGAGTTATATAGAGAATAGGACATACTGAGAAAACTTAAAGAGATAGGGAGAATGTATATATTTAAATGAAAACATCCAGGTCATATGCGTCCCAGATGTTTTATGTATAAAACAATCTCACTTGTGTTCTAGTTATTTTTAATAAATTTAATAAACACATTTTAATGGTATATGGAAGAATATCAATCCATTAATCACAAAGGCAGCTATCAAAATATTCCAAAATCACATTGTGAAAAAAATCTAAAGCACTCTTGCAAGGACTGAAAAATAACCAAAATAACTGTTAGAGAGCTCAGACACCTATGTATGGTGGGCACCACAAAAAAATGCATGAAATATGAACTGTTGGAAACCAAATGGTGTTGGAAAAATTTGCTTACACGCAAAGAAAAATCAAACTGCAATGCCTATCTTATTACATATAATCATGCACCCCACGTGTATTAAACTTAAATGTGAATGTTATAAAGTTAACAGAACATATATGCAAACATTGCTATAACCTAAGGGTGATAGGGAATTTCTTCAAAAAGTACCAAAAAGCATAAAGCCTAAGGAAACAATTGGATTTTCTCAAAAATAGGACTTATTGTTCGCATCAAAGTCAAGGTAGACCTTGATGTAGCATGTCAAATGCCAAATGTCCTTTTTAATACAAATATTGTATAAAGCTCTCTTCTCTATGTTTAAAAAACTGATATCATAACCTACTATCACATATAATATGGTACTGTGGTACATAATACTACTACTGCAATATGACAGCATAGCAGGAATTAAATTCATAATGAAATGTTTAGTATTTGAAAATGTACTTGCTTGGTTAGGACTATGTTAGCTTCTATATACAGAATCACTGTGTATTCAAAGCTGGCTATGAACCTAAATTTATGCAGTAGTGTTGCAGTAGCGTTTGGTTGGACACTCAGAATATATCAGGAAGAGCATTGCCGTCAATGATTTGATTTTCAGAATTGCTGAACAACTTGCTAAAGTTCAAAACAAAGACCTCTCTCAATTTATGTTACAGATGCATTTCTGGAAAAATCAGTGTATATTTAAACAGCACAAAATTATTTTGTGGAATATTCTAAATCGAATTTGGTTCTACGTTCACATAATGATAAGAATTTTCTAGCAAATCATTATTTGGTAGGACACTTGAAAATTGTATAGAATATCTACCTTCCCTGGTTCTAGCCCTGTAGAGGCCAGGATAAATCCTACAATTATTGACTGAGGTAAGCAAAAGTGCCTCTGCTAATTTAAAAAATTATAAGGGGAAAAACTCTTTTCTTTTTTCCTTTGAGAACCTTAAAACCACTGCCTTAGATCAAATTAACAGACACATGGCAAACTGAGAAAAGCCATCTGTCATTTTTAAAACTCTCATATGTTTCCTATCTAGACTATATGAGGAATTCCTGATTATGAATGAGAAATTGACAGAAACCTATATTATTAAAATAAAACTAGGCAAACAATATATTCAGACATTTCTCAGAAAGCAAAAATCGAATGAAAAAGAGGATGAAGAAATATCAAAATCATTAGCATTTAAAAAATGTAAATTAAAGCCAATAATGAAAACCCATCTATGGCCATATAATTGGCATGAATTAAACAGATTAAACAATTACCAAAAAATATATTTGTAAACAAGAAACACTGAACTTCGGTAGTTGAGATTCTGAAGAGCAATTTGTCAGTAATTAGCCAAGTTAACTATGAATTAACTTTAGGATAAAAAGTTCACTCCCTGTGGGAATATTCATAATATGTCCAGTATAGCATTATTAAAGGTAATAAGTAGTTGAAGATATAACTGGTAACATAAGGTATCTGAGAAGATAGGAAGAGATAAGATGGGATTGAGATAATTTTTATAAGATTAAGCTATAATAAGGGAGGAAAAATGCCTTCAATAAAAAAATAAGGTTGTGGTGAAGGGGAGAGAGAGAGAGAGAGAGAGAGAGAGAGAATAAAAAGTAAAATGTGTTTGTTAAGATCTAGGAGGTTCTTTTATGATGGTTTGCTTTCTTTAGGACATAAGAAGCAATGATTTTATAACTATATCTATAGCTATAGCTGTGTGTTTGTGTAATTGTTTATGTGCAGAATTACGTTTATACGTGTCTATCTGTCCTATTAATGACAATTTACCTTTAACACTGTTTTAATAAATAATTTTGCTTGGGGTTTTTGTTTTAGTACATCCAAAATCACATGAATTTATTTATCTGGATGAAAAGTACAAACCAAATACAAGAAAAAATATTAGGATGGAATCAGAGAACAGAAAAGGCAAACATGATTCTAGGAATATGGTTTCTTGAATGCTGCTTTTCAATATTTACAAAATACTACTTCACAATCCTTTTGTTCTACTGAAATGTGCTGAATCCTATTAAAAATGCATGGTTATTGATGTATTTTATTTTCCACTGCCACTTATATGACCTCATTCATTGTAATTTATAAATTTCACAAAGGAATAATATGCCAAAATGCATAAAGTGAATTAAATTGTATCTTTATCCAAACTGCAATTTCTTTTACCAATTAAAGAATTTTATTGGACAAAATGCAAGAAATAATTTATAAGCCAATAAAATTATAGGAATACAAAATGCGATCAGCATAATTATATGAACTCTTTGGAATACAATTTCCAATACTTTCTAATCCAGTGAGAATTACCAATTTTATTTTCAGTAATAAATAATAATGTTTTAAATTCACCAGTATGCTATTCAAATGCTATTTAATATTTGGCAACCTTAAAAGGCATCCCACCAAAATTCCTTTCCTTGGAGGTTTTTAATGAAGACTACCAAACTCCAGAGAAACAAATGCTTCTGACCGTGAGCCAGGAGTAAATCTTCCTCAAAAGTACTGTACAATATTAGCATGAGTAGCATCATGAAAATGGACTTGCCCCAGTTATAAGTAAAAGGTTGGAAAGGGAGCATTTTTGACCCATCAAGTTAAGTACAAGTAAAAGCAATGCCATTTTCCCAAATATTATGAGTAATAATTTTTAGCTGCCTTTTGCTTAATCTCACATGGCAAATGCACTTTTGGGTAGTTATCCAGGAATGTGCAGTGATGGTGGAGTTGACCATGGGAGGGGGGTTAGGTGCAGACAAGAAAGTCCATTGGCCCATGTTCTTGCCTCAGTTCTCTGTGATATGGTTCAACGCTAAGTCTTTTTCACTGCTTGGAACCTCAATTTTGTCATTTATGAAATGACAGAGTTAAAACAACTGCAGATTTCAATGATTATGCCACAGAAGCCCGGGATTCACTGTGCCTATAACTGTAAATGGGGAGAAATGTCATTCTGATGCAATTAGACATGCTCTGTGTATCGGGCTTCTCCAAAAAGTTTTGTTTTTATGTTTTCTTTACCATTAGCTGAAATCTACTCTATCCTGGACATTGATGGGTTGTTGTCTTATTATATTCCCTTCTAATGGAGCAGACTTAGATTGGCTCAGACCTGTAACCAGACTTACCCACTGTAGAGGGACAGGTAACCGTAGCATGTGAAAGGAAGTTGCTGTTGGTAGCCGAGCAGAGAAAATGTTCAACACAAAGCAATGGGGAATCCTGTCAAGGTGAGTAAAGCAAATCTGAAAGCAAACTTTATTTGGATATCTGGGTGCCTAGGAAAGTTTTCAGTGGCTAAAAATCAGCAGATCTCAGTCACCAAGTGAAAAACCCCTATCTGATAAAGGGTATTGGCATGAAGATGAGGGTCCAAGTTCTAGAGGAACTATGCAAATTACCGAAATCACAACTCAAGCACATAAAATCAAGGCATATAAAGAGTTTTAAATTTGTGGCACAAGATCAAGGCCACTATAATACAAAGAATGACAATAACATAAAATCCAAAGGTCTTCCTCTGTGTTGTAACTACAAAGATTTCTTTCATTAAGATTTCAGATAGGTACGGCATACATTAGGCAAAAAAATCAAACTGCTATAATGGGCAATTCACTATATAAGATTTCAGGTAATTAAGATGGAATCCTGATGTACAGCATATCAGTGTGTGGGATTAGCAAGAGGGTCTGTTCCGTGAAGTCTATCAGGGACCCAGGAACTCGAGTTCACATGTTTGTTAGCCTTTTTCTAAAGAATTCTGCTCCTTTTAGTGAGTGGAAGCTGATTGTCTCCAAGTCCACATTGTAGCTGGTGAAAAAGAAAAAAATGGAGGAGGCATTTCTACTCTCTTAAAGACCCAGGCAAGAGGTGGCACAAAAATTGTGTATGTTCATAGTCTAGTGTTTAGAATTTAGACACTTGCCACACCTAACTGCAATGGATGAAGAGAAATGTTGTCTACCATGCGACCAGCTATAATTTTATTCCTCTAGAATAAAGGGAGAAAGAGTTTTGGTGGACAGTCAATGGTCTGCACAGGTTCCTGTCTGTATTTAGGGGTCGATGGCTTCAGTTAAGGAAACAATTGTGCAAGGGATGATGGCAGAATAACTACTGTTACAAACGCATGTAACCAATATACAGGAGTTACTGTCTTCCCTATCTCAAGAAGAATGTAACACGCCATCCTCTTGGGTTTTTCTATTGTTCTCCCATTAAATATAATAGTTTATAAAACACAATGCATGTAAGAATATTTATGGGTGTGTGTTTAGAAGTTTCTCTAACAACACAGTTTAATAATTCTCATATGTAATTATAAATCATAATCTAAAGCATATTAGGAGCTACTCAGCCCACCAGAAATAGGAGTATCAGCAATAGTTTCAATAAAGTACCAACTTTCACTACAGAATAAATGAAAGTATAAACATCCATTTGGAGCTAGTATTTATTCTAGAGGGTTTCTCTACCTCTAAAGGAATCAAATGCACCAAAATGTGTACATGTGTGTCAAATATGTTTAGAAAAACCTAGTACAGTTTTATTTAGAATCATATGTTTTTATTCTTGACATAGTGACAGAAGTTTCCAAAATGGTACCATTTATTAGTGTTTTCACTTGCTTTTTATACCTGCGAAAATAAGAAATTGCTTTCACCATAAGTTATTCAACATCGGGACCACTGCTTTTCCGTATGAATCTGTGGGGGGACCTATTCATTTTCCTCCAGTAAATGGTGAACTGGAGGTCCGTGAGCATATAACTCAAAAGTCCACGAACCAAGTTTGCATGCCTCACAACCTTGAATCTGTCTCAGTCTCCAGTTTGAAACTTCTGTGAGATCAAGTAACTGGAATTGCATGCTTTGCCACACCCATAGTTATTACTTATCAAATTGCCCCATAATTATCTTTCCTCCAAATGCTGTTGCCCAGACTTAATAACCAATACTAAGGACTTTGCAAATCAACAAATTGAATACATAAGCATGAGTGATCATTTCTTTTAATTGTTCTTAATGAATAATTTTAGATTGCGGGGAGGGTGAGATGCAAAGTGGTCAAGGCCAATTGCCAGAAAAGGTAAGCTAACAATAAAACTTCTTAGCAACATATAGCTGAGTCTCACAACAAGGACTTGGAGAAAAATCTTATTACAAAGGTCATTTCAAGGAGATATATTTAGTATTGACCTTCTAGTTTTTCAGCTTTTGCATAATCAACCAAGCATCTTGTTTATCAGCGTGTTTGGCAATCAGGAAGCCACAAACTTAGAACAGTTTTAAAATATGTTCAGCATGGAGAAATGCTAAGCAAAGTGCCAGTACTGGCTCATTAGGAAAAGCGTGCACACGCACACACAGACATACTTACTATTTATTGCTCTCCAGTTGCTTTAAATCTGTGTGTCTGGGTGAGGAGTGTCTTTAGCCCCAGGACATTAGAAATGTTGCCTTTTTCCCAAAATGGCCTTAGAGTCTCCAGTTACCATGGAGATGGGATCTGCAATCACCCTCCATGTCAAGACTCTCATTTTTTCTACTTTTAAATATAAAGTATTCAAATTAACAACAGGGTGCCCTAGTCAATGATATAAATTGTATTGTGGGTTTAAAGTCAGAGAAAGGTTGTGTTTGTTTTGTTCTGTAATTTTTTTTAGAATAATAAATGTTAGTGACATAAATTAACCACCGATTGTTGTCCCTATTGCTTAACACTTGCATTCTCCAATATCATGTTGGCCTTCACATTTTTGTCAAGTTTATTTGAAAATATTTCTCCCAATCAGGTTTAAGCTCAGTGGAGGCACAGCTGGGTCTTTGGTATTCACGTTTCTCTTTAAGGCATTCAGCATGATGCCTTGGGAGAGGAACAACAATATTTGCACTGAATGAAGAAATAATTGAATGATATGAGAAAGACATGGAAATATTATATTTTCAATCTAAAAGAGGAAAACAAGAGTGAAACACAAAACCCATCATTCTCTATGCAGAAATAAAAGAAACTTTCCTAAGGAAGAAAGGGGAAATCACTGTGATTTCTGAATCCAGGGACCATCTCCAATGACTTTTTACAGTTATTGAAAATTATTGTTCTTTAGCTCAAATAAATGATAAGATGCCCCTGCCCTCCCTCCAACTCCACCAATGTACTTATCCATGAATACCTGGTTACACAGTAGGCACTCAAAAAATAGTTTTTGAATGCCTGAGTATGTATTCAGTTTTGATATCATGAGTTCTGAGTCTGAAAGTTAGAAAGACCCCTTTACAATAGCTTTTCCCAAAATGTGTTGTGCATAACATCATTCCTTTGAGCTGGTTTTAGGAAACAGGAAAAAAAGAAAGATCCAGTGTGAACCAGGTTTGGAGGATGTTATTTCCCACAAATCCCCTCTTAGAGATTCAATATGCACATACATAATGATAATAGTTAAAATCTCTTGAATGTTTCCTGTGAGCCAGCATTTTGTTGTTGTTGTTGCTGTTTGTTTGTTTGTTTGTTTTGGGGAGGTGCTTGGTCCGGGAACCGAACAGCATTTGTTTTTAAGACCATATAGGCATGATCTTGATTTTCACAGCAATATCATGAGTTCATAGCAATCAATAAACAAATGAAGATACAAGAAGTAGGATACCTTACCTTTAGTTTTTTTAGTAAATGCCAGAGCTGGATTTAAGGCAGGTTTACTTCAGGGCACGAGCTCATTGCTCCCTCTCCTGACCCCTGGAATAGGCTATTAAAGGCTCTGAAAATTCTGCATTAGGGAAGTTGTTTAGATTTGCTTGACACAGAATTTTCTTTATCTTTTTTGAATACGGATCACCTTCTCCTTCTTTTTCAAAAGGGTCTTCTTTTATGCTTTCATTGACCCGAAATATACGTCTCCTAAATATTTCTGCTAACTTGATAAAATCTCCCTTTGAGATATACATGGAAAGAAGTAGTTTGAATCAGAACAATGGACTTTGTGATATTTATCTTTTTTTGAAATCTGTTGAGGTTTGTTTTATGCCTGGTATGTGATCAACTTTGTAAATGTTCATATATTTTGGAGAAAAACGTGTACTTCAAATTTTCAGGAATTGTATATGTTATTCATATAAACATTATTTTTGTTATCTTTTATATTTTTTGCTGATTTTTCCTTAGCTTCTTTGATGTATGTTGAATTTTCCACAGTTCTAACAGTTCCATAACTGTCCTTAGAGCTCAAATCATTTTTGGTTTACATTTATGTTTCTATTTTATCAGATGCATAAATGCTAAAAATTGCATTCCTTCCTGGTAATGAGCCAGGAATTGATCTCTGTGGCATTAGGTCATAGCTCTATTACTAATTCTTATTTTCGTTTAAAAGTGAATTTTGCCTGATAGTAATATAGTTCCTCAGGCTTTATTTTGTTAGCTACTATAAGATAAACAATCTCAATCACCAAGTTTATATTTTTTATTATATCTCCTGTAAAAAATATATAGCTGTTGTATTTTTGTTTTACCCTAGTTGACAGTCTTTGACTTTATGTCCAGATTACTTTTATTAGAGAAGTTATGGGTTTACAGAGCAATCATGCATAAAATACCATATACTACCCTATTATTAACACCTGGCATTGGTGCGGAACATTTGTTACAGTTGATGATAGCACCGTTCTTTGTTTTTTTTTTTCCCATGGGCAGGTTCTGGGAATCGAACCTGGGTCTCAGGCACAGCAGGCGAGAATTCTGCCACTGAGTCACCAGTGCACCTAGCACATTTTAATAATTGTACTATTAAATATAATCCATTCTTTAATTTAGGATCCACTGTTTGTGTAATGTAATTCCAGGTATTTTTTGTTGATTTTATTCTGTTACCATATATCTAACATTTCACCATTTAATAACATTCAGATATATATTTCAGTGCTCTTAATTATGTTCATAATGTTGTGATACCATCACCACCTTTCATTACCAAAATATTCCCATCATTCCAAATAGGAACCCTGTGAATTTTAAGCCTTAACTTCCCATTTTCTATCCCACTTTGTCCACTGTTAGGCTATATTCTAGATTCTCACTCTTTAAGTTTGCTTATTCTAATCGTTCCAAATCAGTGATATCAGGCAATATTTGTCTTTCTGTCGGGCTTATTTCACTCAAGGTTCATCCATGTTTTGACATGAATCAGGACTTCATTCCATTTTACAGCTGAAAATAGTCCATTTTATTATATACCACATTTTATTTATCCATTCTTCAATTAATGGACACTCTGGTTGCTTCCATCTTTTGGCAATTGTGGATAAGGCTATTATTGTATAAGTAAGTGTGCAAGTATCTGTTTGAGTCTCTGCTTCCAATTCTTTTGATTATACACCAAGTAGTGGGATAACTGGGTCATACATTAGTTCCATATTTAGCTTTCTAAGGAACCACCAAACTGTCTTCTACAGTGACTGTACCAGTTTACATTCCCATAAGCAATGAATGAGTGCTCCTATTTCTCTGCATCCTCTCCAACACATTTTTTCTTCTTTTTAATGGCAGCCTTTCTAATGGGTGTTAAAGAGTATCTCATTGTGGTTTTGATTTCCATTTCATTGATGGATAATGATGTTGAGTATCTTTTATGTTAATATTTTTGTTGATTTTTTTCCTTACCTTCTCTAAATTGATGTATGCTGAATTTCAGTCCCATAACTGTCCTTACTGCTCAAATCATTTTTGGTTTACATTTATGTTTCTATTTTATCAGATGCATAAATGTTAAAAATTGCTTTTCTTTTCTGGCCATTTGTATATCTTCTTTGCCGAGTTGAGGGATTTCTTTATAAATTCTGGAAATTAAACCTTTGTTGGAAATGTGGTTTCCAAATACTTTCTCCCATTGTGTAGGTTGTCACTTTACTTTCATGATAACATTCTTTAAGGCAAAACAGGTGTTTATTTTAATTCGATCCCATTTATCTATTTTTTATTTTGTTGCTAGTACTTTGAGTGTAAAATCGAATAAGAAGTAATCGGCTAACATAAGTTCTTGAAGATGCCTCTCTATATTTTCTTCTAGCAATTTGATAGTTGTAGCTCTTGTATTTAGGTCTTTGATCCATTTTGAGTTTATGTAGGTATAAGGTGTATGGTAGGGGTCCTCATGTTTTTGTTTTTGTTTTTGTCCCAAATGGAGATCCAGTTTTCCCAGCACATTTGTTGAAAAGACTATGCTTTCCCAGTTGAGTGCTCTCTGCTCCCATGACAAAAATCAGTTCGTCAAAAATGTGAGAATGCTTTACTTTTATTAGCAAGTTTTGTCTATTCAGGTTTAGATAAAAAACAGATATATTTGGACTTTTTACCACCACTGACTCCTCGTTTTACATTTTTCTTTTTTGTTTGTTTTTTTTCTTTTCTTTTCTTTTTTTTTTTGGAGCTTCTTATTGCTGTACATTCCCTCTCTCTATTGCATCTTTTCTTCATAGTGGTTTTGAAATAATACTGAATATTTCCAATTAAAATTGTTATACTTGTAAATTTTATCACGTTTTTTGAATTAAACTGAGATTTAAAATTAAAGTATTGATTGTTTACCTCTTTCCATTTTGCTTCCCCCAAAATAGACATTAGCTCTGGTACTTCTCTTCCCAACTTAGGTACTGTTGCTACCAAATTTTTAGTTGCTTCTCTTTTAAACCTCAATACTCAGATTTAACATTTTATGAGAAAGTATTTGAATTTATCTACTTATTTGTTTGCTATCCTTTATTGAATCTCACACTGACTTATTTGGAATTTCACTTAGAGAAGTTCTCCTCAAGGTAAACTCCCTGAAGTGACTATAAATGTTTTCATTTTATTCTCACAGTTTCACAAACTACTCAATTTTAGCTGGATGGTTTATTTCAATCAGATCTTTGTTAATATTATTCCATTGTATGATGGATTCTATTTGTTGTCATTCTAATATTTTTCTTTTTGAGGTGATATCTTCTTTCTCTCTCCCAGTTTCAACATCTCTTTTCCTTGGTGTTCCACAGTTAAACAACATATCTATAATGGATTTTCTTTTAATATCTCTCGGAATATTTTATACTTCCTATACATGTGGGTTTATGTTTTATATCAATTCTGAAAAATTCACAACCATTTTTTCCTTAAGTATTTCTTCCCCTTTAATAGCTTATTCCAGGGGTCAGGAGAGGGAGCAATGAGCTCGTGCCCTGAAGTAAACCTGCCTTAAATCCAGCTCTCGCATTTACTAAAAAAACTAAAGGTAAGGTATCTTACCTCCTGTATCTTCATTTGTTTATTGAGTTCTGTGAATTCATGATATTGCTGTGAAAATCAAGATCATGCCTATATGGTCTTAAAAACAAATGCTGTTCAGTTCCCGGACCAAGCACCTCCCCAAAACAAACAAACAAACAAAACAAATGCTGGTGCACAGGAAACATTCAAGAGATTTTAACTATTATCATTATGTATGTGCCTACTGAATCTCTAAATCTTTTCTCCTAAGATTTCGTCACATGTCTTAGACTTTCTAATGTTGTCTTTCATATGTTTTACTGTCATTCTTTCTATTCATAAACATTCTTTCCCGCATTCTATTTACTACAGTTCCCCCAGCTTCTTCAATTAAGCACATTTATTCTTCTATTGTACATATTTTACTACCTAACCATCATTGAGGGTTTATATTTGCAATTATATTTCCCATTAACTGCCCTTTCTAATGATTATCTGTTCATTGATAAGAGCTTATGTTTTAATCTCATCTTTATATTTGTGTGTATTTTCTCAAACAATTTTACATATCAGTTCTCTACTCTGTAATTCAATATTTCAATGTCTTGCGTTATCAGGGGTCAAAAATCATTGTTTCCTTTTCTTCTGTTTCATACATAGTAGTTTGCTTTCTTGCATTTTTGGTAATCTTTGCATGCAAAATTGTGCTTGAAGTTAACCTGTGAGAATCTTGCAACCCTTTCATGGATAAGCTTTATACCAAACTGATATACTTCTGATTTTGATAGTATTCAGACAGCAACAGCCCAGGCCTACCTTGACCTCTCTTGAATGTTTTAGCTCAAGATGGGGGTTTTAGCTTAAGCTTCTTGCCTGGTTGCTAGTTCCAAAATCACCATTCTCCGCAACTATAGAGCTATAGGAATTGGCTTCACCTTTACCACTTACCTATCTGAGCAATCTCTGTGCTTCTCCACTTCTCTTACTCTCAGCTGTTCCAGCTTAGGCTCTCAACCTCCCACCTCTAATTCCTCCATTTCTTGGGGTCCAATTATACTGGGGCACTGTAATCCTAGATTCTGCCCATCCCAGTGCAAAAATCTCTCATCGTTCGGCACACATTTATTTTGTGACCCCAGTCATGTCTCTAAAAGTGGATCACGTCTGGGAATCAGTTTCATGGAGCAGGAATGCCACTCAGAGTACCTACTCACTTATTATAATAAAAATGAGACATTCATTTTTCTCATAAAGATGAACAAAATGAAGGAAGCCACATAAAATCCATGAAAACATTTTGTATCACAAGAAAAGAAAGATACGTCTTTAGGGTTTGCCTCTAGCAGAAATTAATTCAATTTCAAACATAAGACTACAATACTCGGGATAGCCTCATTTAGGCTAGAGAAAGAGTTTATTCACCAATCTCACTAGCTTTACACAACAAAAATCTAATTCTCTTTGTAGTGCATATCCAGTGGAGGGAATGGTGCTCCCCACAGAACTCCAGCTCCTGATGGAGGCCCAACCATCTTGAAAATGGGACATCCTGGATCAATCATGAAGAAGAAAGTCAATGGAGATGACCTTCTTATTCCTGTATGCATTGCCCCAAAAGTAACAGATGTCACTTTATTCATAACACACTGACAAATCACATTGCCTTGCCTAACTTCAACATAGGGCCAATATGACCCAAATGAGAAATAACCAGCTATGTTAATATTATTTGAACAGAAAATGTAGTGATAATTTTTAAATCAATTACATGATTTTAGAACTAATACAAATAGAAAAAGATGTGAGCATTTGGAAATGGAAGAATAATGACAGAGAGTTAAACTTAATGGACTTTAAATTATTTTATAAATCAATAAATCATCATTAAAATATATTAAACAAGACCCCAATTATATAGGACATGGAAAAATAGATTTATTAAAAATGTAATTGATTTTATAGAAGGAATAAATAGATGCAAAAGGTATCAGAAATCAATAAAGGCATTGATAAATTAATAAATAGAGCTTTGCCATTTAGTTAATTATTTGGAAAACAATCAATTTAGATTTTCATCTCTCACTTCATAAATATAGTTATATTTATAGATTGATCATATAACATTAGATGAATTAAAAATTAACTCTAAAATTGAATATATCAAATTAACTCCTAGATAGAGAAGATTTTCTAATTTTATATTTAATTCAAGAGATAGCAAATAAAACATCAAAAAATGTTAGCACATGGAATTCTTAATTCCTGGCCCCCATGACATGCCCAAATTTAAGATGCAAACAACAAGGGCTAAAAATAAAAACAATAGAATAAAACATATAAAATTAATGCAATCTACAGAAAGCCTTCTTAAAGTTTGAAGCATCATCATCCACAATGATATATTTGCAAAAGCTTAAATAAAAATATATATCGCAGGTAAAGGAAAATAAAATATGACAAGCTAATATGTGCTGATGAATGTACTAAAACTCACCAGTTTATTAAAGATGCAAATTTTTGCTTAAATTTCTCAAATTATAAAAGCACAGAAGTAATAATACTTAGAGAAAGCCAATGGTATATTAATATGATACTTAAATTTTTCTAAGATTTATCTATATGCACTATAAAGTATCTATTCTCATTTATATAGCTATTATACTTCTATGAATATAAGGGCAAAAAACATAGTTTAAAATACAGAAATGCCTGATTCACAAAAGCACTTATTTTCATGCTACTTATAATCTCAAAAACTTGGAAGCAATTTCAGATTCTTACAGTATGGCAATCAATAAACTATAGGATTACAGACACACAATGGAATATTAGGTGAGAACTAGAGTTTAAAATAAGTTTAAATTGCAGAATTTTTCAAATTTCAACTGGGAAAAATCAGTATAAAACTCCACCATATTATAATAATAACTTTAGAGAATATTAAATATCCAGAAGAAATACACAAAGTGCAAGCAATGGTTGCTTGAAGTGATGGATATAAGAAGAATTTTCCTCTGATATGTTTAATATTTCTACATAAAGCAATTTACCGTTTTAATCTTGATTAAATGAGATATTATTCAACTAATTTTTAAAAGGACCTAAGAACTAATAATAATACTTTTTATGTAGTATTCAGAGCTAGCAACTAAGTGAGATTATGACCTTATCTTTTTTGCTTTTATTATAGTCTAAGAATATATAAACATTTTTGGATTGCATAATTCTATGGACTCATTGTAAGCTCGCAGTAAGTTGAACACAGTATTTTGTATTTTGTTTGTTTTGCCTGTACATTTTCTTCATTACGTGTTGATTAGAGTTGTAGGAAGACTTTGCTTCTGATTCATATTGAATTATTACATTATTTCCTAACTTTATACTGCACAGATTTTAATGCGGTGTTATAGATGGTGTACAGACATATAGAAAAATGATTAGTTTCGCAAGAATTCAAATTCATCTGCAGATGCCTTGGAAATTTGAACATGCTGTAGTAACGATGAAAAAAATAGCCATATGAGGAGTTGTAAGGGATTCAATCAAATAATCGTGGGATATAAATGATGATGAGGGTCCTCCCGTTTTTCCCTGTGCAATATAAGGAAGACTTCTGCAATGCTCTTGACATACAGTAAGAGTAATTTCAAGGATTCTACCATAGCGTGAAATAGTCCATTTCAATGTTGAGGAGTCTAAAAAGTATAAATCTTGCCCTCATATCGCTAGCATATCCCCAAGCAGCCTTCCCTTCTGAGGCAAACATTTTACTTAATAATCATATATAATGGTTTGAGACATAATCATTGCATCTTAAAATTTTTAGGCTCCAAATGCTGGCTTTTCTTTTCTTTTCTAAAGCTGCCTTATTCTTTCTCATTTTATTGAGTCCTATGGTTTTGTCTTTCCCATTTTTCTCTGCCACAGAGCTACTGATCTTCTTTCTTGTTATCACAAAGTTCCACCAACAAGATACTTTTACATGCACCACATTTTAGAGACATATAGAAGGGAATTGCATACCAGCACAGAGCAGGAAGCAATTTAAGTTGAAAATTAATCTTCCTCTCTCTGAGAATTTTCTGGCTATCCTGTTTGACAAATTTTTCTTTGACTATTTTTCTCAAAAATCTCACATGAATGCCTTTCTGGGGGAACCATTCTCACCCAACTCTGTGCCCAGAACTTTTCACCATCTCTCCTCTTTCCTCAGGTCCATGGACCTCCCCAAAATTATTTTCCATGGACTTCCAGCAGAAAACAACAATGCAAGGATGCTTGGTATTATCTTCTTGACAGCATGCTTCCTCAAACACTAGCAGTCTCTATGAGCAGAAATCTATTATACTCTACTCTATAGTGAATGCCTGCAATCTTATTTTTCTTTCTGGTTATATTTGTAATAAATTCTAATGTGCCACCCTTGTGACTTTTCCTATGATTTAAGCTGCATATTCAGAGAAAATACTGATTATATCTGCCATTTCTTCTATATAAGAAATACTCTATTATTTGATGACATCTCTCTCAGATCCCTAACCCTTAGTTTCATTTCTACAGGATGTTTCCTGAATGTTCGAGAACCTTTCAGGTCTTTTCACCATCTCCTTCATATTTCCCTGAATACTCCACAGTTGTTAGGGCTTGATTAAAATGCCATAAATAGAAATAAAGGCAATATTCAGATAAAATCTTGCTAGCTTGAATGATAACGGAGTAGTCTATAGTTAAGGGAACTTCAGCAGTTAGTTAAAATTAAATCAAAGGAAGTGATATCTTGTTCATGCGGTTATTTAAGCACACATGAGAAAGGCACCAGATTTAACAAATGAAACACAAGTGTACAGTTAACATTGAATTTCAGATAAACAACAGGTAATTTTGAGTGTATGCCCCATACCTGTGTTTCATCTGGCAACCTGACACATGAGACAATCCTAGTCTTTCCAATAAAGCAATTAACTAATTCCATATGACTAGCTAAAGGCAGAGGAGATTGTGAGTTTATTTGAGAGAGAGGTTTTTAACCAGCCATTCCTCACAAGAGAGGAATTAAACTTGCATGGAATTTTGTAACTTTCAAAAGAGTAATTAACTCCTGTTCTTCTATTTGATTTGAAGAAAGAGTCAAGAAACAAAAATCAGGATCAAAATAGGAGTTTGATCTATACAAAGCTTATATTTGAAAATGTTGCTTATACCATTGCCAAAATGGGGGTCCCCTTTGAAATGAAATGATCTGGGCCTTTGAAGTGGAATTAAGAATTTTTTATTGTAAAAGAGAAAACTATAGACAAAAAACGTAAATCAAATGGGTTTAAACAAAAAAATAATATATTGGTTTATTCTTTTGGAAAGCATAAAGAACTGCTAGATAGTGGACTCAGTTTGCATCATGACCCAGGTTTGTTTGATGGTTTCTTGATGGCTTTATGGTAAAGTTTTTTGCCAGTCGTGGGGAAAAAATATGACCAGCAGAAACTTCATGTTTATATATTCTTTTTTCCAGCAATTTCAGCTGAAATTGATTTCTTCCTAATATTTCCAGTAAAATCCCAGAATTAGATCTGATTGAAATGACTTGGCCCAGTTACTTTCTCATACCTACATTCGTTACCATGTTCAGGGAAAAGAATGAGCTGACTGATTAGGTCTAGACTTTAAAACAAGGTTGGAGATGGCCCTACCAGAGTTCATAGTCTGCAGGTGAAGCGAAGTGTTGTCCAAAGACACCTCAGAAGAAAAATCACAGACTCTGGGGAGACTGAAACAACAGGTGTCCACTAAAAGAGGCAAAACTTACCTTGTACACATGGTGTTTTAGGATGAGAGGCATGGAGAAGAAGACATGGTCCATATCTTTGCGTCAGGACAGTTGCAGCTAGGAGTATCCCAAATCTTCCTCATTTGCAATTAAAGCCCTTCTTTCTTTGTTTGTCACAATTAGTGTAACCTTTCAAAAAATGCATCCTATTAAAAAGAGCTTTAGGAGAGAATAAACAAAATGTCCAGTATGCCATCTCAAAAATCAGATCAGACAGTATTTTCCCCATTAGAAGACCTAGTCTAGGATGGGGGTGGGGGTTTCACCATTACTGCATTCACTAGCAATGAAATTGCAAGAGTCCCAGTTGGAGTTAAATGCATATCAATATCACTTCCTTCAGCTAGATTTTATTCCAGGAAGAACAAGAGAGGGAAATTATACTCTAAACCCGGCCTGAGCAACAGACTCAGTAAAACTGTAAGAAAACCTGGGGGACAAAAATGTCCAAGAGCTACTATGAGAAGCATGGGAGTTATGTCTAGCTTGGCTAAGAGGTTAAATTTAGCCAGAAGCAGTGTAAAAACTGAGAGTATGGGGAGGGATCAAGTGACAGAGACCACAGGCATGAAGTGATTTGTTTTATGTGTTAAAAACCAGATGTTTAATTACTAGGCATTTCCAGTCATTCACTTAATTTGAATCTCTCTTAAGTCTCTTAAGGTGAATGATGGAGGCGAAAAGTCCACCCAATTAGAATGAATAAAAGTCTCACTTAGAGCTACAGTTAAAATCAGCATTTTTTCATGGGGTTAATTCAGTATATTACAAAATATAGTGATTTTTGCAGGTTTTGCAAGACATTCCTTAAGAACAAGTGTTAATCATAAGTCATATTTGGAATAGCTATATTGGATAGAATAGCAAGGGATGATCTTTTGAAGCCTGCAAGTTTAATTGATTAATGATCAGTGAAATTTTCATTGTTTTCTTTAACATATAATGCCTTTCTTTAGTGTTTTTATAATTTTCACCTCCATCTTATTTCAAAACAATGAATCAGTAAGAGTTGCCAAAAAGAAAAATGGGCAAATCCTTACTAAAAGCCAATAACACAAAGTAAGAGAGGAGTGATCATTGCTATGAAAAAGTTGTTGTGTTGTTTGAACATGTAATAAAAAGGAAATAGAAAATGATTCCTAGCTTTCCAATTTCTTTCCTGCAATCCTGGGCAAGATACAATTTCCCTGATCCTCTATTTTCTCATCCGTGCATTAAGGCTAATGTTAATACCTCACTAATTGTGTTGTTATGAGAATGAGGGAACATATGCAAAATCTAATTATAAAAGCAGTGCACTGATGATCATTAGAAATCATAATTTCAACCTTCAAACAATTTGTACTTGAGAATCTGACTTACCCTCTTTATTTGCTTCATGATGAGAATTTAGTTAAACCATCCTGGGATGGTAAAACAATTATGTCAGGCTGAAATAGAAAAATCTTTCTTTCCCTTCAGGTATAGCTGTCAATTGATCATAGTCCTGAAAACAAGAGTCCCTCTGGATTCAAGGAATGGGGAGGCAAGCGTTCTGTTGCTAATAATATGTGGTTCAATTTAAATGGGGAATTTGGGTTCTTTTCTTTAACAACTACCAGGCTCTTTTATTAAATAAAAAACACAGAAGAGGGCTAAAGAGATGTGTCATTGAGATAAGGAGACTTGGATAGTAAGAAGGAGAATAAGTTATCTGTAGGAAGGAGAATGGGTTGTCTGTAGTAATTGGGAACCTCAGCCAAGAAATTGTTTTGAGACTAAGACAGCTGTCCAGGATGTGCCAGTTAAAATAGGCCAAGAGAAAATATATTGCAAGGATAACTGGTTACATTCCCAGAAGGTCCGTTCCCTTGGAGCCCTCCCCAGCTGACTGTGCTATTTGTACATATATGGAAAACTAATGTCACCTGGACCAAGAAACTGGGCTAGTTAACTGTCCAGTATTTATGTGACTGGAGACTTGTAGCTGTTTGTGCCATGCCTCCTTGCTATCCATTTTCTGAGTAGGAACCACGTGGTATAAGTTATGACTTGTCAAACTTTGTCAATTGTCAGCTACCTCAAGAGGATGCATCTCTACATACTCCAGATGACTTCAAGTTAGCACACTCCTCATTTAAAAGTTCAGTTCTGTTTGATGAGGGAAATAAAACTCCTTGTTACAATGATAATTATTATTATCATGAATTATGAAAGATGATGTGGGAATAGTTTTATCAGAAAGTCTGAAAGAAGGATAATAACTGCAGCCAAACCTAAAATTTAGTACTGAGTCTCCAACCAGAGGAGAATGAAACTATCTCATATACCTTCTTTTACATAAAAAAGATATTTTATCCCAGTGCTACTCCTATATAGATTTGCATATTGAAGGAACTGAATAAAATAATGAAAAATATTTGCAAGAATAGTTTTACGATAAATGAAGAATATTCTTCCTATGACATGTCTTTAAATTCCTGTTCTCGATAAAAAGCTAAGAGCATAATAAGAAAAATGTAGGTCTAGGAAAGTATTTCTAAAATGACATTAAGGCATTAAAATATCAGATTTTTCCAGAAAATGTTTTCTCTAAACCATGATTTCTATTTTCATTTGTAAAATAGGCATATATATATATATATATATATATATATATATATATATATATGTATTCTTTTTTTGTTTGTTTTTACACACACACACTTATAAGTTCTGTGGGAAAGGAGAAAGGCTCTTGATGATCCTTTGTTAATTTATTACTTGGTATGTGACTTGTCAATGAACCAAGTGTCCTTCAAGTCCTAATACTTTGAGAACCAACAAAAATGTCATTGTCTTTTCACAGCTGAGGCTTTAAGCAACAGCCAGGTATAGGTACTTTGGGGACCTTAAAGGACAGATCTGTTCTCTGTGAAACACTGAATACTGGCTTTTTAAGTGGCATGTCTTCAGATTTGTGGCATAAAATAAGTGTATATTGAGTTGAATCTATGTTTCCATAGCTTTCATCATATTGCATGTACTAGAGAAACTGGAACTACAGAAAAGACTCTTAAAGAAAAGAAACCAGACAAACAGGGAATACTTTTATACCTAAGAGAAGTTTCATTTTCTTTCTTTTCCTCCCCTTCACATAGTTGGATTCCAGTTGCTATTACTGATAGAAAAACACCACACATGGAAACAGAATAAAAATTGAGGCCAAAGCTCTCTAGTGCCTACCCCTTCTACACTTTCAGGAAATTGATCGTGATCACGCGCATCTGATCTTAATGAAGAGTCCCTGCTCTGTGCCCTAGAGAGGAAAGCCAGGAGAGAGAGGAAAAAGCAACTCAAGATCCCGGCCAAAATGCCAAAATGCCCTGAGGAAGAAATTGTTTCCTCGACTTAAATCTGCAGATGATTTTAGCCTTTAAATGTCTCTATGTGCAAAAAATAAGTCAATAGTTTTAATAACTAATTCCATTTAGGCCACCAGATATTGCTGGTGTTCAAACCAAAGAAAATTACCAAGTTTTCATTCAAATCCTTGGAAAATTAACATTCTGCAAATTCTACTTGAATGATTTTTAAAAGGACAATTTAAAAATCCATTGAATTGTCAAGAATAAAAACATGGACTACATAAAAATATCATCTATGATGTCAGGTTATATAAATTCATCAGCTAATCCTCCCAAATGTTAGATGTCTTGAAAAAAATTTTTTTTGCCCCAATCCAGATCATATCTATCATATGAAGTGAATGCTACTTTCCTACAAATATGAAATATGCTGCTTTCAGGCTAAGGAGTACCTTTATTATGAATTTTCCTCCTAGGGGCTAGAATGGATGTCAATGTTCTTTTGTATCTTCTGGTTTACAACTTGGTGGCCTGGGGCTATTGGGCCACAATGACCACGTCACATCTCACCTGGGTACCTTCTGCTTTGCATCATGAATGTAGAGACATGGA
Source organism: Myrmecophaga tridactyla (assembly GCA_004026745.1). Taxonomy (NCBI): domain Eukaryota; kingdom Metazoa; phylum Chordata; class Mammalia; order Pilosa; family Myrmecophagidae; genus Myrmecophaga; species Myrmecophaga tridactyla. Next base: position 67,851 of record PVIY010005164.1, on the reverse strand, counting down.
AGATATAAATACAGAGCTGCAGTTTGAAGCATCTTGGCTGGGAACTCTAAAAGTAAACAATAAAAATCTCTTACAAAGAGAATTATTCCCTTCTAAGGAAAACATAGGGCTAATGATTAAAAAAGAAAATGTCTCTAGTTATAACCTAGATAGGAATAGGGAAGACAGAATTTTTTTTTTTCTGCATAATATATTGATTTGAACTTCTTCCCTGGTTTGCAGAGAAGTGTATTGGGAACCTGAAAGAGAAAACAAGAGAAAGGATCTTGAGATAAAATGTTGCATGTTGAGATATAATGGAGTGTGGGTGTTGTGGTGACAGCTAGGACCCGGGGAAGGACACCAACAGTGAGAAATTCCTTGCGGTGGGAAAGGTCTCAGGGTTTTCTGAAAGCAATATATTTGACATTCACATTAAAGTTGTTTGCTGTGATTATTTTTATATAACTGACACTTTGCTAGTACTGCTCTCCTTTGTCTCCAAACATTCACTAAACTGCTATTAAAACCTATGGGCTTGGGTTGTATAACATTGTAGGACAAGCAAAGAGGACAAGAGTAATTTTCAGCTCTGGAGGTGGCCCAAAACAAGGATTAGGGAGGCTGTGGTGGGGTAGAGTAGGTGCCTTTATACATGCGTTGAGTGTATTTTGTGTGCAGTGGATATATATCATGTACTGGTCTTAAGAATGAGGGCTGCATTGAGTCACAATAGTCAAGGTCAGACAGGAGAGCCAATATGCAAGCAATTCCTATAGTGATAATTCCCAGCTGGATATTCTCCCCTAAATCATGAAGAGCCATTTAGATAATATTCTCTGGGAAAATCTTACCCTCTTCCATATATTTTCTTAAGCCTAAAACATAAAGAGTTCTATCTCTCTGATCACTGGTTCAAATTTAGGCCAGGCTACTAAAAATATGCTTTGAGAGAGATCCTGTTTTCTGATTATGCCCTACTGTAAGACTGCATATCACATCCCCAATTCATCATGTGATTTCTTTGTTTAAGAACTTGGGAATGTTATGAGCCATTAATAAGTGCAGAGATTTCCACTAGGAAAGAGAGTTCCTCTTTGTGGGCATGAAGCTATTCATTATGGAGAAGATTAATTTGACAGAGTGGTGTATTTTTTATGGATATATAGGTTGTTTCCACATAAACAGACACTTTACTAGCACTAAATTCGGCAGCATTCTTACTTACTTTGTTTCTACTGAATTCTCTGATATCAATAATTAAAATATACAGATATTGTAAGTAGTGATTATTTCTTTTTGACAGACTCAAACTTCCAATCAGGACTTAGGCAATCTTCAGAAGGAACGCTGATGGCTTTATTTTCATATTTCAGATAGAACAATAGGAAATATAGCTCAATGCAATGCAGAGTTTCATAAATAAATTTTGATATTTGTTAGAAAAAAGTTAGGTCTAATATTATGAATCACCAACACTATATCATATTTCAGTAGATTTCTTCTATAAATGGCAATTCTACATAAGTCTTTCCTGAAACAATGGTGATCCATCATTATTTGAATATATATACAAAGTAGTCTTCTCAACAGTTTTGTGATAGACTTTCTTGCAGATTTTAACATTTTCATTTAATAGCACTTTTATGAGTATCTACCCATCTCACAGTATGTTTGTCAACTGTCCTACCCTTCAAAGACAATAACAGCTGGGATCCATGGTTATTCAATTTATTCAATTTGATTTCAAACATTCTAGCCATAGTTAATTGTGCAGACACTTTAAAATAAGTTCCTCACTTTTGCTTAAATTTAGTTCAAGTTTACTTACATTTAGCATCCTAATTAATTGACAGGGTTATGTAGACTCATTTATAGTAACCACAATTCTAAGGCTTACCAAAGAATGATATAAGTAGAGCAAGAAAACAGACCTTCAACTAAAAAAAAAAATAAAATAAATCTTTATAAAGAAACCAGCTTCTAAAAGAAGACATAGAGGGAATTGAGGGATATTCACATAAAATCATTTCTCTACTTAAAGTGAATGGTAAACAAATGCATGTCCAATCTCATCCCATGCAGACTACACAATCCAACTTGGATCTATTTTAAACATCAAAGTATGAATGAAAGCAGGCTAAAGAAAGTTTCAAGATGTGAGGTTCTTAGTTTTATTCTCTTCTAAAGATCATGAGAAATTTGAAATAAATGAATAAATACCCTCTTGTCCAAACATTTCTGATGTCCTTTCTGATTTTCAAAAGATTCTTCACCTAACGGTTCATAGTAAAATCTATATTTAAGCCAAATAGAACATCTTTCAATTACAAAATGCTCCCTTTTATCTCCAGGATTTTGCACATGTATTTTCTCTGCCTGGAGCACCATCTCTCTCACTATTCTAACTCTTTTTATCTGACTGGCTCTATTAGTGCTGGGCACAGAGAAGGTACACCATAAACCAATATAGTAAGAAATAAATGAATGATTTCAGTTTAGATGCCATACAAGTAAGGATTGCCTAGGGAAACAGAACCAACAGGAGATATATGTGTGTATGTGTATATGTGATGTAAATACTATGAGATTTGTAAAAAAGAATTGGCTCATATGACTGTGGGGATGGGCAAGCCCAAATTCCCTAGGGCAGGCCCAAGCTGTGAACTCCAATGAAGCTTTTTGATGAATTCCCCTGGAGAACTGTCTGGCTGAAGCTCCCTTTCAATTGCTGAAATTATCGCTTCTTGTTTTAAGGTTTTCAACAGGTTGGATGAGACTTCTCTCACTTTTGAAGCCATTCTCCTCAGTTGATTGTACATGTAATCAGTCATAGAAGCAATTAATTTATTGATGATTTAAGTTCATGAAATATCCTCACAATAACAAAAGAGGCCTGTGCTTTCTTGACCAAACAACTGGACATTGTAACTTGGCCTAGTTAACACATGAACTTAACCATCACAGACAGGAATTACTAATGAACTTTAGCCTAGCCTATCAGAATGACTTCTTCACTGAACACATTTTTCTAGGGCAGTGCTTCTGAAAAAATATGGGCCAGGGACCCATGAGGGTCTACAAACACATTAATGGGGGTCCAAGGTGTAAAAATATTTTCTTAATAATGCTAGGATATTTTCTTCCTTTTCTACTTTCAATCTCACACAAATATATGGTAGAATTTTCTACAAATTATCTAATATGTATTGCCACACAGACTGAATACAGAAGCATATTTGAGAACCAAGTTGTTTTATATTACAAAAGTATAAAATTATGCCATCTTCTCATTAATTTTTTTCTGGTATTAGTTTAGAAAAATACTTTCAATTAAAAACATGTAGATTTGTTATTGATATATGGAAATGAATTAATAACAATTTTATATAACTTAGTATTAGTTTCTAATATGATAAATATCAATAATTAAAATTCACATTAAATCTCTTTGGGTTACTTACCATCTTTTAAATGTAAAGGGCCCCTGACACCAAAGAGAGTAAGGAATACTGATCTAGCCCATTTCCCATACGGCATGGCTTATCCTTCTAAAATACAAATGTTATTGTTACATTGTGTCATGAACCGAATAGGTTCATGTGCAAATTTGGCCAGCTGATGTTGCCCGGGTGTCTGAGCACTGGACTAACCATTACTGCAAGGACATTCATGGCTGGTTTCCTAAATCATCAGTCAGTTAATTGCATCTATGGCAGATCACATCTACCATCAAACAAAGGGAGAGTATTCTTCAATGAGAAAATATAATCGGTTGGCTTTAATCCAATTAGTTGAAAAGTTTTAAAGGAGAGGCAATGTTAGCACACACAGAAGGGAGAACGTCCATTGCTCCTTCAGCCAGCCAGCCTTACCTGGAATTCATCAAACATTTCATCTGAGTTGCAAGCTCGTGGCTTGAACTTTGGAATTTGGACTCATGCATCCCTACAGTTGCATGAGACACTTTAAGAAAATCTCATATTTAAAGATATCTCCCATTGGTTCTGTTTCCCTAGAGAACCCCAATTAATACAGCTTGGTAGTGGGAGTGGTTCTTGAGAAACAAAATCTAAAAATTGGCTTTTTACTCTGGTTGGGACTAAGGTAAATGAAAATACAGGATAAAGGATGATAGTGTCTATATTTTAGAACTTCACCTACTGTATGAGACCAAAGAAGAGAGCTTTACTTTGTTCAAAACCTAAATTTTCTGTAGCCACATTCTAACTCAGCCTGTCTGGAGAGTTCATTTAAAAACAACCTAAATACATGGACCCCAAAATGGGAGTGGGGGCTTATAATTCTGTATAGCTTAATGTAATACCTGAATATATCCCAGAGTATGGTTGGGCAGATAATTTAAAAGTATTGGTAAAGTCCTTTGAGAGACTAGAGAAGAGATATGGAAATATTGCACTTTCCTACTTGGAAAACCCAGATCTTCTCTTAAACATTAGGAAGTTCCAAGTTTAATAGGCCAAATCCTTGAGTTTGAAACTTGCTTTTATGAAACTTGTTTCTGTAGCCGAGAAGCTAGGCCTGCTTCTAATTGTGCCTAAGAGTTACTTCCAGAGGACCTCTTTTGTTGCTCAGATGTGGTCTCTCTCTCTAAGCCCAATTCTGCAAGTAAAGTTGTTACACTCCCCAGTATGTAGGACATGATGTCCAGGAGTGTGATTCTCCTTGGCAACATGGGACATGACTCCAGGGGATGAGCCTGGCCCTGGAACCTTGGGATTAACAATGCCTTCCTGACCAAAAGAGGGAAAAGAGATATAACAAAATAAGTTATTAGTGGCTAAGAGAGTTCAGAGAGTGTCAAGAGACTAATCTGAAGGCTACTTTTATGCAAGCTGAAGCTAAATATTGCTGATTCCCATGGTTTGCCAAACTCCAATGAACATTGCTCCTGTTAAACCTAAAGAACAGCTATGGCTTTATCTGAGACCCTACAAAAGTTGCATGCACTAAGTTTAGTTTTCAAAAAGTTAAAACCTTCAGATGATTCCTAGACTAGGTAAGTCCTGAAACCCAGAGGTTCCAGTCTCTTCAAGAATATCAACCAGTTCCTTCCCCCATTCCGTATTGTCAACACCCCTCTTCAACATGAAAAAGTTAAAATTGACATAGAATCAAAATTGGGAGAAGGATCAAAGGAGAAGGAGAAGTTAGGATTTAACAAATGAGTGTAAATACTGAATCATTATATTGACATTTCTTGTTAGTCTTCATTGTCTTGGAGCAGCTAGAAGGAAAACCTGAAATTGTGGAGCTATAACATACCAAACTTTGGAATCTGTTCAATAGCTATTTGATAAAGTATACTTTGAACTTTTTTTTGTATATGTGTTATATTTCACAGTAAAAAAATGTTAAAAAGGAAAAAAAATGGCTTTTTACAATTGGTTATCTACCCTGATTAGATTCAAAGGCGCTAATGACTCTATTTCCAATAATCAAAATGGCACTAACTGTCCACTGAGCTGGCAATACAAATATGTAAGATATCACAAATTGATTCTCCTATTCATACTCTTATATGAGGTATATGAGGTAGAGTTTTTGATTGAAAGTTTTTGACACCTTAACAGAGTTTTGTGGAGTTAAGATGTGTAATGATGCTAGATGGTTGTTTTAAATATGCTGGATACAGTAATAAGAGAACAGATAAGTTGAAACCTTCACATTTGTTATTTAAATGCAGTATAAAAGAGTTAAAAATTTCTACTTGTGCCCTAAAGAAAATCTTATTTCCATAGGCTAAAGACTTGAGATCTCTGAAAAACAGACCCAGTGTCTCACTGTGTGAGTCACAGATTTACAACATAAACTAAAATCTCAGTCTTGCAGGGTGTCTGCTGTTAAAGTAAAGGCATTTATTGAAAAGAATGAGATCCTGAAAATTGGGATGAGGATATATGGGTTGATAATGATGGTGATGGGAAAATTGTAACTATTCATTCTGTTAAATTTTGCTATTTTGCAGTAATATAATGGTCTGCCCTACGGAAATAGTCACTTTTGCCCCAACATCAGCAAGCTCTGATGAAGTAGCTACCTAATCTCCATATTGCCCTGAGGACTCTGCCATAAAACATCCACCTAAAGAGATTGACCCTTTAATGCCAGCTAAATTTATAACCACCTCCCCAGGGGAAACAGCCCTCATTCCTCTGTCCAGAGAGATCGATCTAATCCTCTCTTACCAGATGAACCTAAAACAGAATACCTTGAGGTAATTGGCTTGAAGGACACTTCTAACTTTTTCATGACCCATCCCCACCACCCCTCTTTGTTTCATGACATATAACTGAAGTTCCAACATGCCTTGAAAGGTGAGATACAAAGTGTGTCCCATGAGGAGGTATGTAATACTCCAAAAGAACTGCGTGGGTTTTCCAATTTATATAGACAGAAATTAGGAGAATACATGTGGGAATGTATATTAAGCATGTGGGATAATGGCTGAAGGAATATAAATCTAGATCAGGCTGAATTTATTGATATGTGCCAATTAAGTAGAGATTTGGTATTCATTGTTGTAGTTCAAGGGGTTAGAAAGGGTGTTAGGAATTTATTTGGGATGTTGCTTGAAACGTAGATCAAAAGAGGGCATAAATTGAAGAGTACCAGTACAGGTAACCAAAAGGATAAAAAGAGAAAGAGGGAAAAAATATATAGATCTGAAAAATTAAATCCAAAGGATAATATGATAGATTCAAGAAATGCTTTTACAGTAATAACTTTCAATGTTAACGGACTAAACTTGTGATTTAAAAGACACAGATTGACAGAAGAGATTAAGAACTATAATCCAACTATATGCTGCTTACAAGAGACTCATTTTAGACACACACACACACACACACACACACAAAAGATGGCCTACATAATGTGAAGCCAGAATGCCAGAACTAACCTGGTGCAATGTAGAGGATGGGATCCAAAAACTTAGAAAAATTGGAATGTTGGAGTGGATTTGTCTTGAAAAACCTGTTCACATACCCCAGGAATGTTCAGAGAACACATCATTTACCAGGATTTTGAGGAATAAACTTGTGAGACTAGGTCCATCATCCTTGAAGAGCTCTGTAATTGCTTTTCTCTGTGGGTCACATATTACGGTGGAAACTGCTGTCACTGAGCTGGAATACTTAACCTAACAATGGGAATGATTAGATCCTGAGTTTGCAGAGACCACATAGCTATACTTAATCACCAAAGACAAAGTGGGCATGGCTACCATAATGGACAGCAGACTTCAAGCAGCAGCCAAAATAATCTGACTTGCAGAGACTTATGGTGCTGGTTAGTAGGTCATGATGAGATTCCTAGAAGCAAAATAGATGAGCAGTCTACTAAATTCTTGTTTGATCTAAAAGAGTTTCTGGTTCAAGTGAACAAAAGTCTAACTTAAAGTGTCAAAAACAGAGTGACGGCCCCTTAATCAGTTCCCAGACTTGAAATAGTTCACAGACCCAGAGTGCCTTGAATGAAGGCAAGGCCCATTACACTTGGGGAAGGATCCTGTCACACTGCCAAAAATGTATATTGTTGGTTATTCTCCCAGGCTTCCCCAAAGAGACTTATGGCCTATTACCAGGGCAACTATATTGGGAAAAGGAAATGATCAGATATTTTGCGGATTATTAGACACTGGCTCAGAAGACACACTAATTCCAATTACATCTAATAGTAAAATGTCACTCTATTGCTATACTCAGAGTAGGGGTTTATGAAGGTCAGGTGATCAATAGAGTTTTAGCTCAAATCAGTCTCAGAGTTTCCAGTGAGTTGCTGGACCCATTTGGTTGTTATTTCCTCAGTTCCAGAATGCATTGTTTGAATTGACATACTCATCGATTGGCAGGATCCCCACACTGGTTCTCTGACTCATAGAGTAAGGGCTATTATGGCAGGAAAGGCCAAGTGGAAGTCATTAGATCTGCCCCTACCTAGTAAAATAGTAAGTCAGAAGTAAAACTGGATTTCTGAAGGGACTGCAGACATTATGTGCCACTCTCAAGGACTTGCAGGGGTGGTGATTCCCACCATACTCCCATTCACTTTTCTTATTTGTCTTATGCAGAAAATAGATGGGTTTTGGAAGATGACAGTAGATTGTCATAAACTTAACCAGGTGGTAACTCCATTTGCAGCTGCTGTTCCATATGTGGTATCACTGAGCAAATCAGCACATCCCCTTGTACTTACTATGTAGATTTTCATCTAATAAATGTTTTCTTTTTTTATCAATAGCTATGAGTAAGGGCTACCAGAAACAGTTTGCTTTCAGCTGATAAAGCCAGAAATATACATTCACTGTCCTACCACAGAGGTATACAAACTCTCCTACTCTATGTCATAATCTTGTCCACAAGGGCCTTGATCATTTCTCCCTCCCACAAGACATCTCACTGGTGCATTAAATTGATGATATTGTGTGGATTGGAAATAGTGAGCAAGAAGTAGCAACATCTACTGGGCCTTAGTAGAGATTGAGCAGATAACCATAGACCACCAACTTAACATAAGAGTTGAGCTTTATATCATGAGCTGGGTGTTTTCTGACCCACCAAGCCATAAACTTGGTTGTGCACAGCAGCACTCCACCATAAAATGAAAATGATAGAATGAGATAGGGCTCAATTGAGTCCTAAAGTCATAAGGAATTCACATGTGGATGTGGCCCCACTCCTGTCACATTGCCTTCTCTTTTCTAACCCATTGCTATGGCCTCTTGGGGAATTCCTTATAATCATTGATGAAGAAAAGAAAATTAGGGCCTGGATGACAGATGATTCTGTGCAAGTTGCAAGTACCACAAGAAAGTGGATAGCTGCAGCACTGTAGCTCCTTTCTGGAATGCCCCTGAAGGACACTGGTTGGTGAGGGGAAATCCTCCCAGCATGTGGAACTTCTAGCAGTCCACCGGATTGTTCATTTTGCTTGGAAGGAGAACTGGCCAGAGGTACATTTGTATACTGACTCATGGGCTGTTGCTAGTGATTTGGCTGGATGGTCAGGGAATTGGAAGGAGCATGATTAGAAAATTGGTTACAAAGAGATCTGGACAAGAGGTATACAGATAGTCCTTTCTATCTATCTGGGGAAAGAAAACATGAAGATATTTGTGTCCCATTGGTTGTTCCCATTGAATGAGTCAGAGGGTGACTTTGGAAGAGGAATATTTTAATAATCAAGTGGATAAGATGACTGGTTCTTTGGATACCAGTTATCCTCTTTCCCCAGACACTCCTGTAATTACCCAATGAACTCATGAAAAAAGTGGTTATGGTAGCAATGGTTTTGCATGGGTTCAGCAACATGGACTTCCACTCACCAAGGCTGATCAGGCTACAGCCACTGCTAGGTGCCCAATATGCCAGCAGAGGAAATCCACACTCAGTCCAAATATGGCACCATTCCCCAAGTTAATGAGCCTGCTACCTGTTGGCAGGTTGATTACATTGGACCACTTCTATCATAAAAGGAGCAGCAATTTGTTCCAACATACTCCGGATATGGGTTTGCCTTCTCTGCAGGCAATGCTTCCACCAAAATTAGAATCCATGGATTTATGGAATGGCTTATCCTCCATCACAGTATTATACCACACAACATTGCCTCTGATCAAGGAACCCACTTCATAACAAATGAAGTATGGAAATATGCATGCTTATGGAATTCTCTGGTCTTATCAAGTTCCACATCATCCAGAGATAACTGGGTTGATAGAATGATGGAATGACCTTCTGAGAAGTCAATTACAGTGTCAACTAGATGGCAATACCTTTCAGGGTTGAGGGAATGTTCTCCAGGAGGCTGCATATGCTCTGAGTCAGCATTTACTCTATGATGCTGTTTCTCCTATAGCCAGGATTCACAGATCCAGGAATCAAGGGGTAGGAATGGGAGCTGCACCACTAGCTATCATCTCTAGTGATCCACCAGAAAATTTTTTTCTTCCTGTCCCTGCAACCTTAAGTTCTACTGGTCTACAATTCTTAGTTCCAAAAGGAGGAATTCTCCTATAGGAGACACACTGATTATTCCATTGAAGTGGAAGTTTAGATTGTCACCTGGTGACTTTGAGCTTCTTGTGCCTCTAAACCAACAGCTAAGGATGGTGATTACTGTAATGACTTGAGTAATTGATCATGACTATGAGGGGGAAATAGGACTGCAACTACACAATGCAGGAAAAAAAGAGCTGTCCTGGAATACAGGAGATCCCTAGAGTGTCTCTTATTACCTTGCCCTGTGATTAAAGTCAAGGTAAAACAACATCTACTTAATCCAGGCAGGACTACCAATGGCCCCAAAACAGGAACGAATGGAACAAATACTTCATGGCCAGCTGAGGTGCTTGCTGAAGGAACACGGAATTGGTAGTGGAAGTATGTAGTGTTAAATATGTTCATAGTTCTATGAACATATGACCAATTACAGAAATGAAGACTGTAATGATATGAATATTTCTTCCTTGCTTTGTTATGTTCGTATTTGTATGTAAAGCAAATATATTTGTTTTCTTCTCTATCTTGTACCCTAAACATATCACATTAGTGATATCAAGTTTAAGATTGAATGGGATCCAAGGACTTGAGGCCTATTGTGAAGAGATTCAGTGCATTTCTATCTGTATGCAGGAAAGTTAAGTACTGTTAGGTGAAAAATATGTCTGCTATGCATTCTATTTAGAGAATAAGTGTGGTTTATGCTGATATGAACTGTTATGGTTAGGTTCATGTGTCAACTTGGCCAAGTGATCATGCACAGTTGTCTGTTCATGCAAGCACTGGCCTAATTATTACTGCAAGGACATTTTGTGGCTGGTTAATAAACCAGAGGCTGATTTATTAAGTTATCAGTCAGTTGATTGCATCTATGGCTACTTACATCTACCATCAACTAAGGGGAGTGCCTTCCACAATGAGAGAATCCTACCTTCTGGTTTTAATCCAATCAGTTGAAAGCTTATAAGGGAGAGGTGATGATGTCTGTACACTCAGAAGTGAGAACTTTCATCTCTACTGCAGCCAGCTAGTCTCTCTCGGATGATTCATTGAAAACCTTCATCAGGTTACATGCTTGTAGTCTGCCCCATGGAATTTGCACTCCCACAATTCCATGAAACACTTTTATAAAATCTCATTTACAGATGTCTCTTGTTGGTTCTGTTTTCCCAGAGAACCCTAACTAAAATACCTTTCACGGTTTAAACAAGTCTCCTTTTATTTTCTCCACCTTTGGTTTCTCTTGACAGTTGCTCATGTAACTTAGTTCTAAAATCAAGGACCTAAAATTCCTCTAAATCACCTTGCCACATCACAGCTCTATGGTTTTACACTGTTGTTCCCTCTGACAATACTAATTTATCCAGCGATTTTCATTCCACCATCAACACTCATGCCAACTTGGTGAGATGCGCTTTAAACTTAAAAACATTATTGAACTGTTATCTTTTCAGGGGATCTTCTCTTTCACAACCAATGATGGTTTGATCAACACCATTTCTTGGAATTACAACTGCCACTTGATACTTCTTTGTTTCCAATGGTGATGGTGTATTTTGATTATTCATTAACATGGCTTCCTTTCCTACTATCCCCTCTAAGGCAATGTTTCAGTATTCCGACCTATTAAAGGATATCTAATATAGAATCAGATAGTTGTCATTGATAGATGTTTAGTGAATTAAAGTGAACCCAAGAAATTAAATTAAGCTTTGAAATCTCTGTAATGTTTAGAGATATTAGTCTGTCAGTTCTGAATACATTAATATATCTCTCCCTTTAACATTGTCTATCAGGCACATCCAAAATAAAGCAAAATATTATGACTTTTATTTTAGGAGGCAATATTAATACATTTCCTACAAAGTATGCAGTATAATGTGTGAAGTTTAATGATATGAATACACCTATAGAACATATAGGGTCACACAAACAGAATCCATTATCCATGGATAAGAGCTGTGAGCTCTATGGGAAAACACAATTCTCTGTTTAAGATATCATGTAGGTAATATTAATATTTTGAAAGATCACAGAGGCCATACATATTTAGAACATTCTTTCTTATTTGAAAGTATGGAAAATGACATAGAAGTGGGATTAATTGTCATTTAAACATTCTTAAAATAAAATGTGCCCCCTAATTCAATATATATATATATATATTTATGCTGCATGGTGGAGTCACATTTCATTATTCTTCCATGTGAACATCCCATTATCGCAGCACCATTTGTTGAATTTTTGTTCATTTGTTTGTTTGTTTTTTGTCTGTTTTGCTTGTTTGTTTCTATTTGGGGGGAAGTGCTTGGACCGGGAATCAAACCCGGGTCTCCCTCATAGCAGGTGAGAATTCTGCCCCTGAATACCCTTGCACCACCTCCACATGTGTTTGTAATGCATGTTAAGAGATTTAAACATTTTAAGGTAATAATGATTAAATATGTGATCACATGACACACCCTGCGGCCAGAAGATGCATGACTTGGAATACTTCAAGAAAAAAATAAGACACCCTCTCATATTTTGGGAACATTGTGAAGAATTTAGTTTACCACCTACACATACATATTTTAAACAAGGATGTCAAAAGAATAGAACTGAAGTAAGTGTTTTTGCTCATAGGACAACTTTAGGTTTATTTTTTTCTTTCATATTTCATAACAGATATAAGCTGCTAATTATCCAAAAGCTATCCCTGCTCCCCATGTCTTCTTTGTTCTGAAAACCTCAGTTTTGTTCAGACATTAGCTTGAAAGAACTAAATGAAAATAGGGCCAACCCCTTTTCTATCTGATCAATGAGGTATTATGAAGCCAGCTGGGGGTATTCTGGGGACGATATTTCCCTCCTGCTAAAAGAGAGACTCATGGGGAGAAAATCTCTGCTGAGCAACACTCCTTTTCTTTCTTCTTTCTTTGAAGTTGAAAGAACATAGGGCTTGGGGTGACTACAGCCAAGTAGCAAGCCTGACAGAAATGTCAAGAGAACTGCAGAAATGCCACACAGAGCTCCCACTGCTTCACAGTGTGGTCTGCAGGAATCAGTGCTAGCACTGCTAATCTTGGAATTTTACAGATACTGAGAGAACCCCTGTTTTTTTAATGCCCCTGAAGCAGATAGTTTTGGTGCTCTGTCCATGCATTCCTATCACTTTGGGGCACACTGACCTGACTTTCAATCAACAGCACCTGCACTTCTTTCCCTAAGTGGTTTCCCTGTCTACCAGAGTCTGCTGGCTTTGCCACTCAGTTACCAATCCAGAAGCACTCAGGAATCGTTGTCATGCCCACTTCTAAGTGCAGCCCCACAACCACTGACAGAAAATAGCTGGTGTGTAAATACTTCAACCCCATCCCCCCCAAGTGGTGCGACTCTAAGGCATTTGCTTAACATGAAGGCACAGAGCACCCCAGCATCACCAAGCTTCAGATGCCTACAGAGGATTTTATAGGATTGATGAACAGCCCCCCCCCCACTTGCTGCCTTTGTTTCCTGGTGTCATTTCCTCCCTCCTTCACCAGTGTTTCCTGTGATCATCTCCAAAATAAACTAATTGTACTTTAATCCTTTTCTCAGGGTTTGCTTCTGGGAATACCCAAAGGTAAAACACCTCTATGAATTGAGTATTCCATTACCTGCAATATATATATATATATCTTCAGTAAGGTTTTCTTCTTAGAGTTATAAATATCAAGGATTGTTCAAGTAATTGATACTAGAGATAAGAAAGTATATTAGAATCTCCTTTCCTCATATCCTTTACAATGCATTTTGACCTCTACTGTATTCCTGATTCTATAATTAAGTGTACAAATAATCCTTTAGCAAAACAAGTAAATGTTTTGTTTAAAATGGCATTGGCTAGCATCCCTTGATGGAAACTTCCAAATTTACTGATAGAGTACCACTGAGAGAGAGAGAGAGAGAGAGAGAGAGAGAGAGAGAGAGAGGTGGGAGAATTGTTTGTGACTTAAGGCACAAATCCTGTGACCACAAAATGTTTTTGCCAGCCATGTTGTGTTACTTATATAAAGAAATTAAAGGCATCTCTTGGTAATGATAATAATTGAATAGTGTCAAGCACAGTGATTAACTGTTAACTAGCTTCAGTTCATTTAATTCCCACACCAACTTTGTGAGTTAGGTTATATTATCATCATCATTTTTCAGAGTAGGAATGTGAGGCTTAAAGAAGTCAAGAAATTGTATTTATAATTAATGTCTCAGGTCATTTCTGTAGGCAAGAATCATGTAATTTTTTGAAAAAAAATTCTTGAATTATGCACTATGACTTAAATAGAAAAGATGAAAGTTTAAAATTAAAGACTTCTTGTTGAAGATTGATACCAGTTACACAGTCCAGTATCAATAATTATCTAATTATAAGTGTCAGTATGTAGACTTGAAAGGAAAGATACATAATGAAAAAATACGTTAGTATTTGAAATGAGAACCTAATATTACAAATTAGAAAAGAGAATAGGGGCACAATACATGTTCACTTTCATTTCTCATAAAGTGGTTTCAAAGTACCTTTTTTATGAGAAAAGTTGTAGATTTACAGATATATCATGCAGAAAACACAGAAATCCAATATACCCCATCATCCCATACTAACACTTTGCATTAGTGTGGTATATTTGTTACAGCTAATGAAAGAATATTAGTATAATTATACTAGAAACTGTAATCCATGGTTTAACTTAGGGTTCATTGTTTGAGTTGTTTTTTATTTTTAATTGTCATTCTAGCATTCTAGTAACATATATACAATGTAAAATTTCCCCTTTTAGCTAAATTTAACTATATAATTCAGTGCTGTTGTGTTCACAATGTTGTGCTCCCATCACAACCAATCATTACCAAAAAATTTCCATCATTCCAAATAGCAACTTTATACAATTTAAGCATTCACTCTCCCTTCCCTATTCCGACCGGAGAACCTAATAACCTGTATTCTAGTTCCTGACTCTATGATCTGCTTATTCTAAGTATTTTTCATCAGGAAGATCATTCAAAATTTTTATTTTTGTTTCTTACTTCGCTCAACATATATTTAAAGTACATCCATGTTGTCACATGTATCAGAACTGCATTCCTTTTCACAGCTGAATAATGTTCTATTTCATGTGTATATCACATTTGTTTATTCATTTGTATTAGTTAGGGTTCTCTAGAGAAACAGTATCAACAGGGAACACTCGCAAATATAAAATTTATAAAAATGTCTCACGTGACCGCAGGAATGCAGAGTCCAAAACCCGCATGGCAGGCTGTGAAGCTGACGACTCGGATGGAGGGTCTGGACGAACTCCACAGGAGAACTCCTTAAAAGGCTCCCCGTGATTAGATCAAGCATCACTCATTGCAGAAGACACCCCCCTTTGGCTGATTACAAATGGAATCAGCTGTAGATGCAGTTGATGTGATCATGATCTAATTCTGTGAAATGTCCTCATTGCCACAGACAGGCCAGCACTTGCCCAACCACACAAATGGGTACCACAACTTGGCCAAGTTGACACATGAACCTGACCATGACACCATTCATCAGTTGACAAGCACTTTAGTTGCTTCTATCTTTTAAAGCAATTTAAAGCAAGTCCCTGCTTTAAATTCTTTTGGGTACCTACCTAGAAGTCGGATTGCTTGGTCATATTGTAATTCTATACTTAACTTTAGGGGAACTAACAGTCTTCCAGGGCAGCAACATGATTTCACATTTCCATCAACAATGAACAGGTGCTCCTATTTCTCCACATCATCTCCAACACTTCTAATTTTACATTTTTTAGTAGCAGCTATTTTAGTGGGTGCAAAATGATATCTCCTTGTTTTGATTTGCATTTTCCTAGCGGCAAATTATGTTAATTTTTTCATGTGCTTAGAGGACATTGTATATCTTCTCTGGAGAAATGTCTATACAAATATTTTGCCTATTTTTAAAATTGAGTTGTTCGTCTTTTTGCTGTTGAGTAGCAAAATTTCTTTATGTATTCCAGATATTAAACCTGTATTGGATACATGGTTTCCAAGTAATTTCTCCCATTGTGAAGGCTGTCTTTATTTTCACGATGAAGTCCTTTGATGCACAAATGTTTTAAATTTTGATGACATCCCATTTATCTGTTTTTTTTTTTCTTTTGTTGCTTGTGCTGTGCTGTGAGTATAAAGTCTGAGAAGCCATTGCTAGTACAAGACTCTACAAATGCTTTCCATTGTTTCTTCTAGAAGTTTTATTTTGTCAGTTCTTATATTTAGTTCTTTGATCCATTTTGAGCTAAATTTTGTATATGCTGCGAGGCAGGGGTCCACCTTCATTTATTACATATGGACGTTCAATTTTCCCATTTGTTGATGAGTCTATTCCTTCCCAATTTAGTAGACTTGGCACTGTTGTCAAAAGTCAGTTGGCCATAGATATGAAGGTTTATTTCTGAACTCCCAATTTGATTTTATTGGTCTATATGACTATCTTTATACCAATACCATGCTTTTTTATTGCTGTGGCTATTAATAAGTTTTAAAATTGGAAAGTGTGGGTTTTCCAACTTCACTCTTCTTTTTCAAGTAGGCTTTAGCTATTTGGGGTCCCTTATCCTTTCATATAAATTTGATGATTGGTTTTTCCATTTATGCAAAGAAAGTCATTCACATTTTTATTGAGATTGTGCTCATTCTATGAGACCACCATCTTCTTAATACCAAAGCCAGATAAAGATAGCACAACAAAAGAAAATTACAAACCAATATCTGTTAAGGATAAATGTGCAAAAAAATCCTCAATAAAATACCAGGAAAATGATTTGGACAGTGCATTAAAAGAAGTCTATAACACATTCAAATGGGATTTATTGCAGGCATGCAAAAATGCAATTTTAATAATTTTTTTCTCTAATAAAATCTTATTTCCAAAGCAATAAAAAATTTCACTCTAATATGGACTGATACCACAGTGAAATTAGTTATAATCCAATGTTTAGGACACTTTAGTCTGTTCTCATTGAAACGATTATTTTTAATTGGACCATTTTGTTGCAGACATAAGAGGATTGTATCAGCAAAGAAAAAACACACCATTTTCTAATAAAGTAAAACAGATTTCATCCCCCTTTTTTATAACTAACTTCCTTAAAAGTGAAGAGAGGGCTGCTCTAGTTAAAGAGGGCAGGTTTGTTCATTTTGTTTTTGACAATGAAGATAAGTGACAAGGAAAGTGATGACAAACACATTAAAAGTAAATGGCCATGAATTGAAATCTACTGTAATGGAAAATTTCCTGTAATTGAAATAATAAGCTACTGAACCTGGAATGGTAAGAAGGAATGTGCGGCACTTTTGGGAACACAGCAAACCAAATGTAATCTAACCGAACCAATGAAAGGAATTTCCAACAAGGGCAAATACAGAGCTGCTGTTTGTCTCTTTGGGTAATGACAGCCATCATAGGCAGGAAGGATGTGTGCTTCATCTCAAACTGAAGGCTATTTTCATAATATTGGAAAGAGAAGAGGCTAGGAATGTATGGATAGAACCTAATGCCATAGTCTGTAATAATCCTAATGGAACAAATGTTGAAGTCAGTGGCTTCAAACTTCTTTCACCATCTGCTCTGTTATTACATATGACGTGTCCTTTTGTGGATGGCACTTGTAAGGTTATTGACAAAGGCAAGTTCATTAATTTCACATTTCCTGAAGAAAGCCCTTGAATAATAGTTTTGTTTTAAAGAAGTACAAGTTGATAGATTTGGTGAGTGACTCCTTTAGGCACAACATCAATAATGATTAGTTTCTGGAAATGGCACAGTGTTACTCTATTTGTCTAACCTGAAAGTGACCTTTCAGATATGAGAACCATCCTCAAGGCTGATCTGAAATATTAAGGATAGTGGTGCATATTATTTTGATATCTTCTTCCATAAACTTCCACTAACAAGCATGAGAAACTAGAATATAATTTTGAAGTTATGCCTTCTTGGTACATAACTTTTAAAGCCCTGATAAGCATTTTTGTAGATTAAATCCTGTGAAACCTCCAAACTTTCAATTTCCAAAGAATGACAGCGAGATGCTTATTACTTTTGAGTGTTTACTATTTAAGTTGCTGGAATTGATATTAGATAGAAGAAAATGCCACACAGCCAAAAAGACGGATAGGACTGAATGAGGGAGACTCGTTAAATCACGGGGTAATCCTCGTGGCCACAGGTAACCCTATAGGAATGGTCAAAACAATTATATCAGATAGAAATGCATGCATTTATAGAACTTGAGTCAATGGTAAATCTTGACTGTGTCAAGGACAACCCAATATATTATTTCTATGTGTAGACTCTTGCTAGTGAAAAACAGACCCTTGGAAAAACCAGCTCTTTTAATTGTTGAAAATAATTTAATAGTTTGGACGCTATGGCCAAAGGAGTCTGAGGAAGGCAAAGCATTACTGGCCTTTTTTTTTTTTTTTTCATAGAAAGTGCAAATAAGGAGATGAGAAGAATAATAAGTTATTAATCTTAACATACAGAGAGGTTCTTTGTAGTGCGATATTCAAAAATAAATTTGTGGAGAAGCAGATTAAAAATTTTAGTGTCTGCTTTTTAGCCTTAAAGCAACATTGAGGTCAGCAAGACATGCTACCTTTCTTTCTATGTCAAAAGTATTAAACAATTTACATATATTTGTTAAATATCTTAATTCAAGTGTGCATTAAAAATGTACTAAGCACCTATTATATGTTAAGCACTGTTCTTGGCCCAAGGGATATAATTTGAAATAAAAAAGAAAAGGCTGTTTGCCCCTAGTTAGCATTCCAGAAAAAATGAGACAAAATCAAGAAAACATTAAAAAAGCAAAACACAGAGCCAATTAGAATGATGTTGAATGTTATGGAGAAAGATTAAGCAAGGAAGGGAGATGTTACATTGTCTGGGTTTGTGTGCTGTTTTCAATAGGATCTTCTAGGTGGTCCTCATTGATAAGAACACCAATGCTCAGTCAAGCTGTTATCTGAAAAAAAGTATTGATATGAAGAGAGCCCCTGGCTACCTGGACCATTTGATTGATATCAGTCTGATCCAAAAAGAGACTTTATTTTAACTTCATATATGTGATTCAATTCATACAGAGAATGACCCTGCCATGCCAAGGGGCAAAAAAAGTCAGGATTTGTGTCCTCTGTCAAGGAAGGATAACTTGGTATCATGATAACACATGAGATGTTTCACTAGCATGAACTTTTCTCAAAGACTTTGCCTACAAAAATGAAGGCTGTGTTGTCTTCTGCGATGATTGCCAAAAAGTCATCAAAGGCTCTGGGTCTAAATCATAACACCTGCTGTGGTTCTTTAAAAAAAATTAGAAAATGTACAAAGTACACTGTTCTTTTTGGTAGAAAAGGTGGTGGCCTTTTTGAAACTGGATATGACCGCATTTCTGAAATGTGTGAAAAATGCATCATTTTCTTCACAAGGTAATAATTTGGTTAATGGAAAATACAATCCCTATTTACTCTATAACTCAAAATCTGTATATTTTTTATTTTAAATTATCCAGCTTGGATAGAGCAAGTTGAAAAAACATCAGTGATCTTATTCTTCTTACATAAACATTCTTTACAGCAAATAAAGGAAAAGCCATTGAAAATGAAGTGACAATGGTTTTATAGTATTGAATGAGTTTTTCCATAGACCATTTCCAATGGAGATCTTGAAATTACAAAGATGTGATAGTTGAATCCAATAATTTTCAATATAGGTTCTACTAATGAAAAGGATTTGGGTAAAATAAGATCTCATTAAATTGATGGAAAATGATTCAGAATGGAATGTATGAATTTCTAGTGCAATTAGTAGTTTGGACAATTAGTAAAGATAGAAATGTAGTTCCTTGTTCATTATATAGGGTTATATGCGGTAAAAATTTCATCTATTTTGCACAACAAGCTACAGTCAAGAACTAGATTGTTGTGAGCAGTTATTTAAAAATATTGTTATTTTTGTCATTTATTTGAATTAAAGCTATAGCATAAAAATAACCAGTAAATTTTGTAAAGTACATGCTTATTGATATTTCATTAGCATGACTACAAAATTAATGTAAACTACAATTTATCATTCCTATTTTAATAGTTACTTATATGTGTCAAATTTCAAGTAATAAATTATTCTGTAGTTTTTGAAGCCAATGGTTAAAACAAAATATGTGAATGTTTCAACTCATATTTTCTTAATTTGAATCCTGTGGAAACAGACTTTGAAACTGAGAACTTCATTCAGGAGTTTTATTGGGGAATGCTTTCAGGAGAGCATCTTTAGAAAGTAAAAACAGTAATTTTACAATAGAAAATCAAGCTTAACGTCATTAGTAATGTCATGTTCATGCCTTCTACCCCTTGCTATAATGTAATGAGAAGAGTGACTTATCTCTTTGATAATTTTTCCCCATCAATAATTCCTGTCTGATTATGAGAAAGAGTTATACAACCCAAATTGAGGCACAGTCTGAAAAAATACCTGACAAACACTCTTTAAAAGTGTTAGGGTGATAAGAAATGGAAAGAGAAAAATTGCCATAGATTCTGAAACTAAGAACACATATTGTTTAAATGCCAAATGGTATCCTAGATTAGATCTTGGAACAGAAAAATACCATTAGTGGGAAAAAAACTTGTGAAATCCAAATAAAGCCTGCAGGTCAGTTGAAAATTCTATTTTTTGCATAATATACATAAATATATAAGAAAAGTATATAAATGTGGATTGCATGCAAACACCCCCAAAATGAAGAAGACTATGTAAGACAGTATTCTTGTAGGACAGAGAGAAAAGCTGACCAAATTCCACTTGCAAATGAGGCCTCTTACAGGGGGCTCTGGAGCTGGGTTGGCCCTTCAGAGTTGTCACCAATTGAGGCAAATAGGCAATGCCTCAATATCCTAGCCTGAGTCAGTCACTGGATAAGCTCTCCTATGGAGGGGTTGCTAGCTTGGTTGGTTCCCCATGAGGGGCTCAACTATGAGCTTTCATCAACTGATAGTCTCAGCAGCTCAAGGAAAGGATTAGTCCTGAAGAAGAAAGCTGAGGGAGGGGGCACCACTGTCTCCACTCTGTACAACAAGAACTTTTCCTCTTCTGCAAATGTCTGTGGAGCAACATGAAATGCCCAAGAATTAAATAACTTCTAGGGTGAATAGCAATGTTAACATGAATACATGCCTATAAGTTTCTGTGTGTGTAGTTTCTGTGTGTACATATACTCATCAAATGACTCAGGTGCCAAAGTTAAATGTTCTATAAACTGTACAATCCCTTTAGGATAGGGGAGAATGTACACAGAGGAATTGTAGAGAACTTGCAATCGGCGTTTGTCTCTAGTAATTAATGAGACAACTGAATACAATAGAGAGAGCAAAATGAGCATATTATTTTAAACTTTGCATTGGGACTATGAAAATATTATTGTTCAAATACAATTTGTGATCCTCATTATTTTGGAAAGCTCTACATAACTGTGTCAATTTTTATGTTTTAGTTTTTTTAATATTTGGCAATATTTTCTCTTCTTCACATATGTACTAAATTTAACCGTGAATAAATTAACTGTTAATATCAGCAGTTCCATTTGTAAAGTTGGAATAGGTTTTTCAATGTATTAAAATAATTTTAATAACAGAAACTGTTTAAAATTTGCTGATGCAGCTTTGTGTTTGCACCATGTGAAGATATGTTAAAATACTAAGGAATGGTTTCCCAAGCATTCTTTTGAGAATGAAATATTCTTGTCTTCACAGATCTATTCCCCCAATCCCCAAACTTCCTTGATCTCTACAAACTGATTGGAAGTGATCAATAAGCTCATGAACAATAGAAGAAGAAATTCATTATCTCATTTCTTTGTCTTGAATCACAGCCAAATAACCATCATCTACCATTTGACTTCTCTTTGCCTCAGTGTCCCTATGCGCAAAACAAGAATCTATCTTTTTCCAAAACAATCAAGCTTAGGGATTTGAGAAATGCTCCTTCAAATCCAAGGTGAAAAGTGTATAAGAAATTACATGTCATCAAGTTCTACTTATTCATCTAGGCAACTCACAAGGCCATGTATTTTAGTAGAATGTTATGGGGTCTCTGAACTTCCTGAGTAATGAACTTGGAGGGAATGGGAAAATGTGTCAGGGAGGAGAATCGAGAGGTTTTACTAAATTCGTAAAGTGATCTGCGCCCCTCAAAAACTCAAGAGCCACTGTGCTGCACACTTTTTTTTTTTTTGTCAGATTTTCTAAACCAGATGCAACTTGTCTGAAGTGCTGTCTTTGGCAAGGAATCTGCAGACTAATCAAAGGTTACACATAAGATGAATTTTACTCCTTAAGTTTGATGGAATACACACGTCCTTAGCCGAGCTTCCTCCTACTCTTTAAAGTCCTCCCTCCACACCACCCCCTACCCCTTTAGCCTCAGCACACACTCCTTCAATTGAGCATGAAAGCCTTCCTTCTGGAGGTCACCCTTTATCCTTTACTTTTGGTTTTGTCCTTTTATGAATGTAATGACATTTTGATTATACGTCCCCTTTCCACCCCTTCCCCTCAATAATTACACTACTTAAAGGTCCACCCTCACCCCAAACCAGCCCTCCCTTTCTCTCAGCACATTCTCCAGCTGAGTGACATTTGAGTTCAGAGCAACATTCACATTTAAGAGAGCCTCAGCGAAACCCACTCAGGCGATCATGGGAGCATTCTTTTGGACTCACCTCTGCTAAAACCTCAGAACACTGTTCTGGAAGTTTAGCAGACTATGGTGAGTCCCTAATCTTATCAATGACCCCTGTCTGCACCCAGCTGGCCTCTTTTATAATTGAGATTCCAGCCATAATTAGACACAGCTGTGTGTATGCATGCCTGCCCTGTGAGACAAGGCTCATGGAAAGGGCAGCTTCTCCACTTTGTTCAGGCCAAGTTAGTACTCGGAGGGCAAAACGTGTCCATCCCAGCACCCTTTAAGAACACAACAGGTAAAGAAACTCATGATACGAAGGAAGATTTGCTACAATATTTGTTTTTCTCTGCTAAATTATCGCTCTGCTCTTCGGCCAGACAGCAGTTGGAAGCATGCAGGTTGGTGCCGAATTTTATGAAGGCTGAGAGCACGCATTACAATCACAAAATTTTCAAGGCTCACAAAGCTTGCATAATTACACCGGCTGCCAGGGCCTTCCAGCACTTTTCAGCTATAACGGCAATCTGGCTAATTTCCCACTGGCTTAATCTATAACTTCAAAGACTCCTAAAGCAGTTACAATTATACTGTTTGCTTTTCAGGTGACCTACAGCATTCATATTGGCCAGCTATGTTCTCAGGCTGATTAATTTGAAGAGATTTGTTTTAATTTGCGATTTTTTTCCTAAATATTTTTTTCTTCCAAAATATAAATTGTAAATGATACAGTTGCAAGGCACTTCCACCGAGGGTCACTTTTGCAAGTTTAAGGGTGATCCAAGGCTAACTGCTATTTGGACATTTTTTTAATTGCAATTTTTTATACCAAATAATACATGTTTAGAATATAAAGCAAAGAGAAGGAATATTATTATTAAAAATTCCACTTTTTCTTGTCTTCAATAATTAAGTCAGCAGATGCCAGCCAGGCTACTAGGCCCTGTGATATTCTACTGTCTCCCTCGGTTTTTTATAAATTATTCCTATTTTGGCATATATACATCTAAGATTTCTCTATTTTCTTTTCCTTTCTTCTTTAAAAAAAATTAAGATCATGCAACATATCTAGTTTTACATCCATCCATATTTCTCACTCTATCTCTCAGCTTCTATGCAACTGCAAATTCTTTTTAAAAAGTATTATTTGAATGACTGTAATATCTCTTCCTATGGGTTATCATAATTTATTTAGCCAACTCCCCATTTTTAAACCTTGACATAATACATTAAAGGAAATGATTCCTGTTTATATATTACCTCTTATATTTTAACCCTTTCTTTGACCCTCTCACATGATTTTGATTTTCCCATGTTCTCTACCTGATCCTCCTTTTTCCCAATAAATAGAAAAAAAATGTTGTGACTTTAGGAAATTAGAACAAAAAGCAGCAAAATACTAAAAAAGTTTCCTTTGGAAGGGGAGTATTAGATGATAACTGATTTGATATTTTTGTTGTTTGAGCTTGCTTAATGCAACCCCATTAAAACTTCAGTAAAACTCCTGCATAAAATGTGCAATGTTAAATACATCATAGCAGTTTATTAAATGGTTAATAGCATCAATAAAAGATACATGAAACTATGTCCTAACACAATACAAGAATTAATCAATGCAGGAGTTTAATAGTATGTTTCCATACAGATATAAATGAACGATTGAATGCATGAATAAATGAGGGAAAAGGGACAAATTGTCTACAAAGAAGAATTCTGAATAATAAATGGAGAAGGAATGAAGAAATGGAAAATCACCATTAGAACAGCACAGTCATAATTCTTGCAGGCAACTGATGAATGATAAAATGAGTGGCAGAAACTTTAAAGAGTAAAGGAATATTTCCCTAGGGTCAAAGCATTTCTTTCAAAATTTTTATTAATTACTTTGGTGTTTTTAAGATATGACTACAGATTCTTTCACTCTTTCCACCCTCCTTAGGGGGTGGAGTTTACCTCTCTTCACTTGATTACAGACTGGACTTACTGACTTGAAACTAGGAATGGCATAGAAAAAGGGAAAACTAATAACAAATGGCTTGACTTGGTAGACAGCAATTTATCCAAGTGATCAAGGTTAACAACCCCAGTAATAAGTTCTGTGTCAACTCTGGTGTAAGTGTCATTTTCCCACTGATATTTTGCCAAGAGGAGGCAATCTCACCTCTGCAGTATTCTTGCCACAAATCTATTACACTTGTCTAAAGGTGGGAAAGCATTAGACAAACCAAACTGATGTACATTCTAAAAAATAACTGATCAGGATTTTCCAAACGTGTCAAGGTCATGAAAGACAGGAAAAGACCGTGAAACTCTCACAGACCAGAAAGAATCGAGGAGACGTGATAACTAAATTCAATGCTGTATCCTAAGTTGGATCATGGAAGAGATAAAGGTTATTAGTGAAAACTCTGGTAAAATTGGAATACATCTGTAGTTCAGTTAATAATATCATATACCAATGTTCATTTATTAGCTTTTATGAATTTGCCATGGGAATAGAGGATGATAATATTAAGCATAGATGAATGAAGGTTTACGAGAACTCTATATTATTGTTGCAACTCTTCTATCAAACTATAATCGTTTCAAAATAAAAACTCTTAATAGTACTCTCATTGTTAAAATTGACTTATAGGGCTGTCAAATATGTTTAGATACTGTACAGGGCCTGCTAACAATTCAGTGAGGCAGAACATGTGCAACAGCTTATAATTATCAACATGTTGTCCTGCTATTTGATTGCACTAAGCAGGAGCATACTGCTTCATAGTCTGTTCCCTTAAGATTTAGAGATTGTTTTCTGCCTTCTTTATTTTAGTTTGCTTTCATAAGTTAGGGAAATAAAACTATGAATCCTTTCAAGTAATTCACTCTAATAAGCTCTTTCATCCTGTCATATGAAAGGTCTACAGACAAAGTTGTTACCCATGGCTGTGTCCCAGTGGACTTACATCAAAAGACCTGGAGCAAGAAAGGCACAGATTATTTTACTTTTTTGTATTTATTTTCATGCTGTTCATACTATTTCCTGCAAGTTCTAGCAAGTAGTTCTTTGAGAGTAGAGTGCTATAAGTCTAAATTCTTTACAGATTCTTGGTGTATCACCTCATAAATGTAGTTGTGATTTCTACATGTCTTCTAATCTTACGAATTATGAAGATTTTACTGTATCTCCAATAGCAAAGAGAAGGCATTGCATGAAACCAATTCTGTCCAACAACTAGCATTCACCATGGCTATGTGAAGCACCAAATGGACTTACTGATCCTCTCTGTAGAATGAATAGTAAATTTGGAGTACAGCTGTGAGTCTTTAATCAAGTAGAAGACTCCCACATTTTCAATCTGAAATAATTGGGGTAAATCCACATAAACCTCTGCTATCTTTCTACTCGTTATGACAGTGGCCAAAAAGAGAGAAATTCAATTGCCATTAACTGCACCCCAACACCTAAGAAGTTTAATGTCATCCTCCTCTAAGTTCACATGCAAACTTGGAACAACTCTAGTCAAGCATTTCTCATCATGAGTGCTTGTCCCCCTCAATGCTTATAAGAACTTTAAGGACAGGTTCTGCTTCCACATTTTCTTAACCCAATGCCTGGTTTAAGGTCCTCAGGTAGATACTCAATAAATATTTGCTCCATGCCTGAATGATAAATGCCTCCTTTTAGTTCTGGGCATTAATAAATGATACATTCCATTTATCAGTGAGTGAAGAAAGGCATTAAATAATTTGCTCAAGTTTGCACTCCTAGCAAGTGGCCGCGATAACAAACCAAAACTGCAAATTCCATGATCTTTCCCCTATTTTCACAGGATAAAAGCACATTATGTAGCAATATAGAGAAGCATGTCCACATAGGGGACCCAAGCCACTTAATATAAATCTTTCTCAAGGTGAAGAAAATGTGCCAATACATTGTCAGTGCCCTTGAGACATGAGAGGGTTTCCATGCTATGACCAGAAGGGTTAATTTCCAGACACTGGGTGTTACCCATGTGCACAAACTCATGTGCAAGTTGGTTAGGCAACAACTGACGTTCATTGAGATCAATTATCTTCAAGGAAGGACAGATACTTTCTGAAGGAGTTTTCAGAAAGAATGAGAATACAGTATATCTAAGAAAGCAAGCAATGGTAAAGATGGGATTTGTAGGCCTAGAGCTTTTATTGCAAAGCTAGTCTATTGGCCTGTGAGGAAATCTGGGTGGGGGTGGGTGGGTGAAGACTAGGCAGCTTGGGAGAGCTGCCAGGCTTATGGAAACCACAACAATAGTAATGTTACATGTAAAGTTTTTGATGTGCCAAGCACTGTTCTAAGCCCTCCACTTATTTCTGTCCTTAAGAGAACCATATGAGGTGGTTCATGTTAGCTCTATACCGCTCATAAGTCACCAGGAGGTTCGGTAGTTTCCCTAGGATCACACAGCTTGTGAAGGTCAAATCATGAATTGAACCCAGGCAACCAGGGTCCAGAGTTTATGTGCCATATTGTCCGATGCTTGGCCACTTTGCCGTTTAATTTCTTTATTTTCTTATTCTCTCATTTCTCCTCCTCTCTTTTTTCCTCCCTTTCTCTCCTACCTCCTTCCTTTTCTCTCCTTTCTTTTCACTTTTTTTTCCTTCTCTCCCTCCCTTCTTCTCTTCCTGTCAATTTTAAAGGAGAAAGACATAGGAAGTTATATATATATATATATTTCTTCCTCCTTTTATTTGCCTCCTTTCCTTTGAAGAACTTAATCCTTGCTAATGCAAATCCACATTTCTTATCCAAGATAAAATGAAATCTTATTCAGTGTATTTTGAGGGATGGTGTTAGAGCATGTTTGATTTGATATGCAGGTCCGTATTTACTCCATTGAGCACCTTGTTTAGACAACTTCAGCTTTTAATCTCTAGGGGTAAATGTGAAACTAAATCTTTGATTCAATATCCAAATTCAGTGTCCTTCCTGCTACACAATCTTCAGAGCAAAAGCATCAGGAAATTCTTAAACTAGTTTGTTTCCACAGTTTATAACTAGCTGTCATTATAAATAAAAGCTAGTTTCACTCTCATCAAACCTGAAATTGAACACATGCTTTTGTCACTCAGTGAGGAATATCTTCTAATACACTTACTATGTAAATCTCCCATTCTCCAGTGGCTTTATTTTGATATTATCCTACTATAAAAGCACATTTGGTAACAGAGACCTAACAATATAAAAGAGTAATAATGAAACTTGAAAATAAGTCTGAAAATTCCACGGAGGATCATTTTTCATAGGATTTGCCATTTTCATCTCCCAAATCAGAATTAGTATCAAAAATCAGACATATAGATCAATTTGGGGTATGAATGGTATAGTCACATATAGTTAACTGTTTCAGAACCAGAATTATTTCAAATTCTTTTTTTTAATTAAGAAGAATAAACATTTTACTCATCTATTATGCTTTTATTACAATATTTTCCAAACTAATATGCAACTTAAAAAGCCATGTGAGTATAATTTGGAAGAGAAAGTTTCCCATAACTGGGCTATGCAAGAAATACTGAGAAATATATTTGCCATCTTATATTTTCTGTATTGCAGTCTTCAAATATGAGCATTGAAAGCCTTCAGTGTCTTCTCACTCTTGAAATTTTGCCTCAGCCAATTTTAGCAGCTTATTTGAGCCACTCTATAAACATACAAACTGTGTTTTACCTGAATTAAAATGACAAAAGTCAGGAAACACCTCATAAAAGTGTTAAAATAATATTAGTATTCCACAGTGTTTAAAATGGAAGCATTGTGACATATTCCCAAGAGTTGCTTTGGAAGATTATTTAGTCTATGTCCAATATCTTGAGTCAAGATCCAATATCTTGAGTCAAGATTTAATTTCATATCTGAAAGAAAGTACCTTCTTGTATGAGACTCTGGCATCACAGGAGCTAGAATCAAGCTAGCTTCTTTGCAATCCATGAATATTGAAGGCTACAAAAGGGCATGAATCTATCACACTCTTGATTGTAATGCACAGAAATGAAATATTGATTTGTTAGTCAACCAGGGAATGTATTGGAAAAATATATGGGAAGCTCAGAATTGGTAGGATTCTGGGAGAGCGTGGAAGTACAAACTTTGGTAAAATGATAAGAGCCAAGATTTCCCACTAGAAGTTAGGTAGTAAGAATGAATGTCAAGGTCATGTTTTAGGGAGACTCCGGTCCTTCTTTTTCTCATTCAGCATTTTATATACTGGGAGAAAGTGTGTGATTAAGCTCAAATGGGAATAGAATGATCTGATCTGCAGAGCTTTCATAGTGGCAAGCCCTGTCCAAAATATTTATAATGAGTAATTATCCCTCAAAAATGAACGAGATGAAATGAGAAAGTGGGGATAGGGATTGAGTGAGAAGGACAATCTGAATCTGTATCACATTTGATACAGAGCACATCATTTTGCTTTTCGAATTTTAGTTGCTGCAAGTTGAAAAATGGGGTTTATATAAAGCTGACAACATAGAATGCTTTGAGATGAGAAGATTATATATAAAAGCCAGTTCTAAAATAAAGAATGCCAAACATAAAGTTTGTGTTACATTATTCACATTCCTTGGGTCTGCTGAAGACGCCTGATTTTTAAATTCTTTCTTAAGAATAGCTCTATGCTTGCTCATTTCACACCAGAAAAACTTCTGAACAGGCTCCTAAAAACTATGAAATGTTTTCCTTTGTCTGATCAAGAAATGCCAGTAGAACTGAAGAAGCAGTCATAAAATTATTATTTTTTTAAGTAGAAACAACTATCTTAATTAGTGAAGAAAGTTGAGTTCACAATTTTAGGAAAGATGTACACTTTGGTCTTTTTAATTTATGCCTTTAAAAGCCTTTGTTGTTTTGTCCTTTATGTGACTTTTTCCAATTAGCTTGGATATATTTTATACCACCCTGTTAGGAATATTTTCAATTATTTATTACATTTCTTTTCCATAAAAGGGTTTATAAGTCCCAGTTTCCCCGACCCCTTCCTTGTGGCCCCTATTAGTTTTCCCTGGGGCTTTTTTACCCCTTCTCCTCCGACGTGAGCTTAACTGGGATGGTTCTTGAAGTCATAATTGAAAATTAATGATGAGAAGCAGCCCCAGACCATGCTATACCCTTTCTCCCTCCTTAATCGAAGGAACTGCACAATGCAGATTTTTATTTCATGGAGCAGAGAGGTGATTAATTGTCAGAGAGGACTGACACTGGGCTTCAGATAAGTGGGATAGTCTGGCAGCAATGCAAATATGTGAACACTATCCCCATTAATCTCGGAACACCACATGGAAAGAAAAAAGTCTTTGCGAGACCTCTATAAAGGGAGTTATTATTACGAGGCCAAATTTTCTATGAAGAAAAGCTAATTTGTAGCCGCTGTGAACCTATCCAGGGGCAAAGGGGTTTCTACACTGTACTTATAAGGAGATTTTTCTCCAAATAAGAAGATGTGAATGGTGTGTGAAGGTAAAAATAAGAACACAAAACTAAGAGGGAACTGTCGATAAAATATAGAATCATCAATACCGTTCTGTGAGCACCATTGTTTTTTCATTGCTATAACTGAAGCACACAGATGGGACTCAATGTATGTTGAGTGAATGGACAAATGGAAAATTTGTATTTTTCAACATGAAACATATTTGATAGTTGACAACTGAAAAGGGAATATAAAAAGGATATTGTATTTCTGCTACCATTGATATTATGATCTTGATATTATTAAAAATATTAAAGAATGCCATGGCTATTTTTGTTATATGTTATATCATGATTTTAAAATAATAAACAATGCCATATTTATCCATCTGGGAAACTCCAAAAGCATCATCTTTTGGGTTGGCTCATGATTCCATTTCTGGATAAAGTCTATTTATCTTCTATTCACTAATATCTCTGCCTGGAGTACAAATTTCAGTTACAGTATTTATAAGAGGTTGCAATTTTATTTTAGGTGCTCTTTCTTTGGAAAGCCTGTGAGATTCTTGAGGCAGATCTCATGGTATGATCTTCCTGCTATCCCTGGCATTGTACAATGAACGGACATAGCAGATGCTCAATAAATGCTTATAGAATTAAAACTATGTCTGTGTAAATAAGTTTTCTTGAACCCAATTGTTTTTCATCTGACTTAGTGGTCCATAGAGAAAACTCTTCCTCCTATTTGTTCTGGATGGGACATCTCTGTTCTCTTTGTGGCCAGTGGATGTTTGTACTGGGGGCTACGTAAAAGTTGCTTTGCCTTTTATCCTTGTGTAGACAATACACCCTTTCCCCAGTAGAGGCATGTGAGGTTGCTGAGTTGGAGGACGGCATAAAATTATTCTTATTTAATACTGACAATTCTGCAAGGATCAATAGGTACAAAAGCTCATAGTTTTAGAGGCAACTAAAGCTTAATTTGTTTATAAAAATATATTTTAATTTCTAAATGCTATGCATATTTATGTAGACCATGAAAGAGAGTCAATTTACTAACTACTTCATTTGGGCAGCAAAGTCATTATATGTTTAAATAGATCTTGCAATTAAATCGATATCAACTGATATTTTTCTCCTCTTAAAAGCTTGCATTTGGAAATATACACATAGAAGTTCATTAAACATTTTTATGGAAAGAAGTCCTAATGATGTAAGTAGCCATGTAATCCTCATTCTAGTTAAGAAATATAAATTGTCAGTAATTTAGGATCTTCTTGTGAGCTGTATTTGTGTCGCCTACCCTTTCCTCCCTAACAGTGGTAATCAATTCCTTGACCTGTTTTTTGATAAATCCTTCCCTTGGTTCACTTTATACTTTTAACACCTCTGTATGTATATGTGATATATTATTTTAATTAGGTGGCTTGGGGGCTTTATATAAATATAGTCATTTCGTACATGTTCTCCCCTGTCTTATTTATTTTCCTCAACATTATTTGTAAGATTAATTCATGTTCGTGGTTGTAGCTCTAATGCATTGATTTTTGTTGTTCTGTAGCTTTCTATTGTATGACTATACACAACTTATTTCTCTATTTTACTTTTTTGACTTATATTTAACTTGCGAATTTTGCACTATTTAGAGCAATGTTGTTTTTAAGAACCTTGTAAATGTCTACTAACATACATATGCAGGGTTTGTCTAGGTTATATAACTAGGAGTGGGAGGCACATGTTTAGATTTCTTAGGTAACGTTGAATTATTTTCCAAAATAATCATTTTTACTGACTTTTCTAGCAGGACTAATTCAATTTTGCTTATCTGATGGGGTTTTAATCTCTTAATCTTGGATTATTGAGTATTTTTTTTATGTTTACTGCTATTCAGATTTTCTCTTCACTGAAACCTTTTATATTTCCACTACAAATTAGTTGTAATCTCACTTTTACTCATTTGTTGTGAGTATGCATAAGTATTATTGGATTGGGCATCTTGATCTTGTATCCTGAAATCTTGTTAATGTGGTTTATAAATTCTTGCAATTTTTAAATTTGATTATGTAACATAGAATAGAGCTAAGATCTTCTACATTTCAAATATCCATGTAAACTCTCTTTATAGTATTACTTCTTCCTTTCCAATCTGTATGTCTTTATTTTTTTTTTTTCTTGCCTTATTGACTTAGCTTGAACTCCCAGTACAATGCTGACTAGAAGTAAGAAATGAAATTAGTCCCCTGTTCCTGGTCTTAGAAAAAAATCATTCAATCTTTTACAATTAAGTAAACTGTTAACTTAGACATTTTGTTTTGTTTTCTTGAGGATGCCATTATTAGATGCAGGAGTTCCATTTTATTCTATTTAATTCATAATTTGATTAGAGATTTTATGACGAATGCATGATTAATTCTGTCAAATTATTTATCTGAGGTTATTGACAAAATTGTATGGTTCCCCCTTTTTATTTCTTGAGATTGTGAATTACATTCACTGATTTTAGAATAATAGCCAACTTTGCATATCTGAGATAAGTCCCATCTGGTCATGATGTAGTTTCCTTTCTTATGTATTAATGGATTCAATCCGCAAATATTTCATTTAATATTTGCTTTTATATTCAAAAGGCATTTTGGTATGTGAGGATGTTTGTTATTGTTGTTTGTTTGTTAAACTTGTAATAATTTTTCTGATTTTAGTATCAGGGTAATAGTGGTTGAAGAGTGTTCCTTCCTCTCTTACTTCCTGGAAGAGACTTTCGTACAATTGTTGTTATTTCTTTAAATATTTAGTTTCATTCACCAGTGAAACTATCTGGCAAAGAGATTGCTTTTAAGGTATTAAAATTATAATTTGAATTTGAATTTCATTTATGATTATTTCATCTTGGATGAATTTTGGGAGATTGTGGGTTTTAAAGAATTGGCCTACTCCATCTAAGCTGTAGAATCTGTGTGTATAGATTTTGCTTATGTGCAGTATTTCCTTACTATCTTTTTAATATCTGTGGGATCTGTAGTGATAATCCTTCCTTCATCCCTAATATTGGAACTGAAAAATGCTTCTTTCTTTTACGTTTCTTGGAAAGAGTATTAAGAATGTACATATTTGCAGTGTTGGTAGCTTTTTTCTGTAGATCTGAATTGTCAGGAGATATTTTTCTTCATGCTAAAGAACTTCCTTTAGCATTTTTTTTGTAGTGCAGATACTTGTTGATATAATATCTCAGGCTTTATTTATTTGTAAATGTCTTCATTTTGACTTCATTTTTGAAAAATATTATCTAGATATAGAATTCTAGTTTGACTGCTTAACTTACTTTTTCAACACATTATATAAATGATTTTTATCTTCTTTTGGCCTTTTTTATTTGTCTTACGAAGTCAGCCATTATTCTCTTATAGTTCCCCTTTGCTCTGGCTGTTTTTAAATGCATTTTTCTTAAATTTTGCTTTCAGTAACCTGACTATGATGTCCCTATATGCGGTTTTCTTATTTTTATTTGGCTTATATTTATCCTGCCTCACCTTGGTCTTTTATGTGACAATATTTCCAGCAGATAATTCTATGAAAGTAGCAGAGATATTCCTACTTCCTTTTTATAGCTACATGGCATTCAGTTGAATGCATATACTATAACTTAAATACCAGGCCCTTTTTTGATACATATCTGGGTAATTTTAACTAGTATCTTATTAGAGATGTCTTAGCTTATTAAAAATAATTTATACAGATTTCTCTAAGTTTGCCAGTTTATCCCTGGGAAATATTTCTAGAACTGATATTTCCAGATAAAAGATAAAAATGTATGGCTTAATTCTCTCTCATAAGGGTTTTGATATTTCCATCATCAATATAAGAGAGTATCTTTTTCTTCACAGCCTCATCGTCCATCCATGCCATCATGCTTTTGAAATTTTTCTTATCTGATTTGTAAGAATTTTTGTCAACACTGTTATAAATCAAGTGATTGCATATGTACCGATCTGTATCCATGTGTTTCCCTTCTTTTAATAATCAAATGATTGCTGATAGTGAAAGCTCTGTTATTTTTTATTTGTCAAGATTTTGCTCAGCTTTTTTTGGCTCTTTTGAATTTCCATAAAATTTTGAATCATTGTTAAAATCTACATACACACACACACATATACACTCATACACATATGCTCACTTAGAATTTAAGTTTCAGTTGAGATTTTGCATTGATCAATTTAGGGAAAATAAACTTGTTTGCAATGTGGATTCCTCCAACCTTTGTTTTTAAGATTTTCTTTAATTTCCCTCAGTGTTGCTGGTATTACACAGCTTAGACATTTTGCACATCTTTCTTATATTTATTTCCTAGTTTTTGATGTTTGGTACATTATTTGAATAACATACTTTAAGGTTTTATTTTTTTCTTTATTTCTGGTATATATAAATTGAATTACATTCTGTATGTTTACCTTGAACATTGGGACTTTGCTGAATTTATTAATTATAATATTTTAACTATGTATTCTTTTGAATTTTCTGCATTTCCAAACATGCTATATGCAAATAATGTTTAATTTATTGCTTTCAAAGAAAGTTATATCGATTTTACATTTATTTTGGCTATTGCTTTGTATAGAAATAGATTTAAAATGCAATGTTGATTCATTCAGAAATTATAGGGAATTCTTTTGACATTTTGCCATTAATCTTCATGTTTGTACTCAGAGAGAAAACAGCCTTCTATTCATAATTAGTTACCGATATTTATATCACTAGGTATTAAGTGTTAATGAATGTTTTTAGCATCTTTTCAGATGTCTACTTTGCTTAGAGCAAGTTTTTTTCCCTACCAAATTCATAGTTTATACTGCTATTTTAAATTTAAGCAATTATTGATCACAGAAATAAGCCCAAATCAATGATGTATAATTTATTTTATGTATTACTGGACATTATTTGCTATTTTTAATACTTTTTATTTTAGAACAGTTTTAGATTTACACAATAACTGTGAAGATAATATAGACAGTTTCCATATATGCATATCAGTGTTCCCTGTTATTAACATTGTATATTAGGAAAATATACTGTTACAGTTAATGAACCGATATGGATACATCATTATTAACTAAAGTCCACACTTTATTCAGATTTC
This sequence comes from Myrmecophaga tridactyla, assembly GCA_004026745.1. Taxonomy (NCBI): domain Eukaryota; kingdom Metazoa; phylum Chordata; class Mammalia; order Pilosa; family Myrmecophagidae; genus Myrmecophaga; species Myrmecophaga tridactyla. The sequence continues at coordinate 32,560 of PVIY010005164.1, read as the reverse complement.
CTAATTTTTTTACCTAATGTCTTTTTCTGCTCCAGGATCTCATCCCAGATACCACGTTACATTTACTAGGTCTGTTTTATCTCAGGGCCCTTTGGGAGTGACAGCTTCTCACACTTTCTTTGCTTTTGATGACCTTCACAGTTTCCAGGAGTACAGGTAGATATTTTGTAGCATGTCTCTCTCTGCTTGATGTTTTGTTGTGATTAGACTAGGCTTATGGGTTTTAGTGGAGAAAGACCACAGAGATAAAGTGTCATTTGCATCACATCACATCAAGAGTACATTCAATCAACATGTCTTATCACTGGTGACATTGACCTTGCTCAATTGACCAAGATAGAGTTTCCCAGGTTTATTCACTATAAGGTTACTCCTTTCCTCTGTTTTCCATACTATACTCTTTGGAAGAAATTCACTAAACAGAATCCACACTTCAGGAGTAGAAAGCTATGTTCCAACTTCTTGATAGTGGGGTATTTACTAATATTCTTTTTAACAGGGTTGATTTCTATTCAACAGTTTAAAAAATTAGTGAATACTTTTTAAAACAAGTGGTAAAATGCTAAAAAACATCTGAGTTAATCAGGAACTAGAAAGGGATTTCTGCTTACTACTGTTATTATATATAATTTTGGCTTATCCAGAAAATTTAACAAGACAAAAAAATAACCTAAGAATGGAAAAAGAAGAGATAAGACTATATATTTTTTATAGATGCCATGGTGTATACTTAGAAAAACCAATAGATTCTAATTTAAAACTACTAAGAAAATTTGGTACAATGGCTGGATACAAGACAACTATACAAAAACAGCTTTTAATTATTATAGCATAATCCTTAGGAAAAAAAAGGGGAGATAGCATGACGTGGATGTCATGCTAGCAACAGAAAACATAACTATTCCTGAATAAAGTTAACAAAAAAGACAAGGATATTATATAAAGAAAATGAAAAGCTTACTGAGAGACATAAAGTAAGGTCTGAACAGATTAAGGATACCACCACATGGGTGGTGCAAGACAGTATCATAAAAATGGCAGTTTTCTTAAAATGCATTTACTATAATTCCAAGTAGAGTCCCAAAAGATTTGGAGAAGGTGGTAGTTGATAAAATGATATCAACTGAAAAATCAAGGGACATATTTTGGGATAAAGGTAGTATGTGCCCTACCAGTTATCAGAATATACTGTTGAGGCAGCTAGACTATAAGACGGCCCTTGTTATACCCACCTCCTGGCATTCGTGTGTAAATATCCCCTTCGGTGTGGGAGGAATCTGTGACTTGGTTCTAACAGAATACAACAAGGGTGGCAGGATGCATGCAAATATATGTGCCTAAAACCCAGGCCCTCAGTTTTGGGAGCCTGTATGCGGTTGAATGTTGCCACCAATCATGTGGTCTGGGAAGTGGATTCTTTCTGAGTTACACCGCAGGTGAGATGGCAGCCCAGCCAACATCTTGACTGAAACTTTGTGAGACTCTGAAGCAGAGGACCCAGCTAAGCTGTGCCTGGACTCCTGACCTGCAGAAACTGAGAAAACGCGTCTATTATTTTAAGCCTCTTAAGTGTGGGATAATATTGCTGTTATGAGGTAAAAGATAGACCAAACAACTATAAAGTCACTAATTAAATAAATAAATGTTGGCTTAGAAATAGATCATTAGAGGCTCCAGAAATAAGTTCTATTTTATACGATTTAACGTATGAAAAGGGACATTCATTTCAGTGGGCAAAAGCTAACTTTAAATGATGCTATTACTACTGGATACATACAGAGAAGAAAATAAAATTGGAGCCCGTTATTACTTAAATTATATTAACAATTCCAGTTAGTTTAAATGCTGAAATATAAAAATAAAACAACTCTTGTAAGAAAATATAGGAGACCACATGTGCAGTCTAAGGAGTCTGAGAGACAGCTCTAATGAAGACCGGCTCAGAAGCAATTAAATGAAAGATCAGTGTATTTGCTTTTAAAATACTAAAATATTATATGGCAAAAGTTAAAATGAAGTCAGTACAATGGTTATAGTGGAGATAAGGAGCTTGAGCCAGAATGCTAATTAATGTGCTGCTTCCTTCTTAAAGTAAGCCTTTAACAAAAAGTCTATTTGTGATTCAAGCTCTTTCTTGTGAACTTAAAACACATGGGTCAAATCTGGCTGGCTGCCCATTTTTGTAAATATACGTTTATGGAATATGGCCTTGCTCAATCATTTACATATTGTTTATGCCGCTTTCACATTTCATGACAGAGTTCAGTAGTTGCAACAGAGACTACATGACCAGCAAAGACTAAAACATTTACTATGTGGCCCTTTACAGCAAAAGTTTGCTGATCCTTGCCTTAGAGCAGAGCTTCCCAAAGTGTGATCAGTGCAATAGCACTGCTCAATGTATTATATATGCAATCTCTCCTGCCCACTAATTTATACACTTTTTTACTGTTCTTTGAATATTTAACCTATCACAGCTTGCATCCCTGTCTGCCACTTCCCAGACAATGCTAGGCCCTTAGAAAATTTTATCTCAAATGCTGGTGACCTGTCAAAATTTGTCAGGACACCTATAACAACATAAGTACTACCTATTAGTTTGTTTAACCAACTGAATTTCTCAGTTTTGGAGGCTAGAATTACAAAACAAAGGTGTCAGCAGGTCATGATTACCCTGAAGTCCGTAGCATTATGGTATGCCTTGCCCACCATTGACAGCTCAATTTCTTCCTCTATCAAAAGGATTGCCATCTATCCCTCTGTCTGTCTCCTCTTGCATCCAAATTTTCTCAGCTTGAACGACTCTAGTCATTTTGGATTAAGGCCAATGCTCCAATTCAGTTTGGTCTCATCTTAACTAATAAGATCTCTTAAGATCTTATCTAAAATAAGTTCACATGCACACCTCTTGGGGTTCAGACTTGAACATGTCTTTCGTGGACATGTGATACAATCCAGAATTCTGTTTTTGTGATATTGTTATCATACATTTTAATATTGTGAACCATTATCCTGTTTCTTCTTTATTCCTTCCTGATTTTCCATGCTTTTATCTGAGAATTTTTTCCCTTCTGTTTGAAGAACTCACTTTAATATTTATTTTAGTATATCAGTGTTTTTTTTTTCCTCTCTAGCTGCTTTTGTATTTTTCTTTAAATTGATTTTCAGAAGATTCATTATGATATGTCCATGGACATATTCAAGGTGTGCTTTTCCCTTATGATACTTCTATTAACTATGTCAATGTCACTCAGTTTTAGAAAAATCTTAGCTCTTACCTCTTTTAATATTGCTTCTACTTTGTTCTTTTTTCTCTTCTTCTTCCAGGATTTCAGTCATGTTAGACCTTTCACCATGTACTATATGTCTCTCATGTCTTTTTTTGTTCTCCGTTCTCCATGATCCTCCATGAATCAGCTTGCATGTTTTCTACTGACTTATCATCCAGCTAACTGACTGCAGTGGTTTGAAGCTGTAATGCACCCCAGAAAAAGCTATGTTCTTTTGGCCTATTCTTGTGGGTGCAGACTTGTTGTAGGTGGGACCTTTAAATTAGGGTATTTCAACTGAGATGTGACCCACCTCATTCGGGGTGGATATTAATCCTCACACTGGAGTCCTTTATAGGAGATGACATTCAGAGAAACACCTAGAGATGAAATTAAGAGAAGCTCATAGAGACAAATACTAGGGAATCTAGGACAGGACCAATGAGAGCTCAGAAAGGAAACCACTGGAATCAGAAGCTGAAAGCAATGAAACCTGGGAGAGAAGGACCAGCAGGTGCTGGCCATGTTTATTTTAGAGGCAAATGGTAAACATAAAACTAGGTAAGTTAATTAAAGTTTTATTAAACATAGCTGTAGTCTTTCTTATGATTAAAATAAAATAGGATCTTCTTCCAGGAGCATAGCTTCTCATCACTTCCTTATTTCAAGAGAGGGTTGCTCATCTTCTTGGAAAAAACCAAACAGGCAAACAAAACAATAAATAAATAAAAACAAGGACCACATATCAAAGAGTGAAGTGAATGCCTGGAAAATTTGTGGTTGCTGCTAGCACTTCAGTAAATTGCTCTCAGAAGCCCACTAGCAAAGGAAGTCACAAGTTACATTTTTGGACATTGAATGATTTATTTACCACATATTGATGCTATTCTAATGGTTAAGTTGAGGAAGCTTTGTCTTTCCCACAAGCCTGTGTACAGATGTTAAAATTCTGTACCTTTGGTGCTTCAAGTTATTTGTCAGACTTATTTAGCACAAATTTTATCTGGAAATAAGCACAAAAAATCTGATATGCTTTTGTAATAAACCACTGTATACTTTGCTCCACATGTCACTTACTTTCAATACAGTTTCACAGCCAGAATCCTGGTTCAATTTCCAGACCTCAGCCCCATCTATATATGTAGTCTCATTTATACCTGCAATACTTATCTACTGATTACTTCCTCTGTGAGGTACTGTGTGTGTTTCTGTGAATATAAAAATGAATTATAATAGCAACCTTCTTGTACAAACTTAAAGTCGACTAGGTCAACTTAGATGTCCTGTTTTCTCATCTTCATATTTAGATCAATGAAAATGTCCTAAATTATTGCTTTGAACCTATCATGTCATGATAATAGACCAATAATGTTTCCTTATTTCCAAATAAATAAAGGTATAAGTTTTAAGCAATTTTCTAAACCTTCTTCTATCTCTTTCTTGTCTTGCTACAGTACTCTTCTTGGAAAAGAGATGCTATTCCATTTACAAGTTATAGAGTACCAGTAACTAAACTAGTATTTTGGAGTTTTCTTATTAAGTTCTCAGAGGATTTCTACATTTCTTTCTGTGGTAAGAAACATTCTCATTCATGCATTTATTTAACAAACTTTTAGCAAACACCTACAAATTGTTCTATATTTGTCCGGTAATGTGTACACGCTGATACTTGATACTTGAAAAAATGGATAAAATCTATGCCACCATAGACCAATATTGTGAAAGACAGCTATTATGAATTAATGGTAAATGTTACAAATGGAAAATACATGGTGCGGTGAGAGTGATTAATCAAGAAAACTAAATGAATCTGAGTGAAAGATAGTTGTTTCCTGTGGAAATGACATATAAATTGAAATACAATGAGTAAGAGTTACTAGAATAGAGTATAGGTCTGCAGGCAGAATGAGTAATATATATGAATTTTCTCAGATAGGAAATGAACCATATTAAATATTGAGTGAAGGATCAGGGGATTTCCAATTCAGTGTTCAATTAAAGTTTGAATGTGAATTTTTATGATATTTAGTGTTTGAAAATAAAATCATTATAAATTGGATTTTATGTTTATTGGTAATTAAATACCCGATGTGTTTCATTTTAAACTCTTATTTTTAAATAATTATAGATTCATAGGAAGTTACAAAAATAGTACAGAGAGGTCTGTGTACCCTTCACCAAGTTTCCCCCAGTGATTGTATTTCACATAATTATAGTGTAATTCAAAACTAGGAAATGGACATTTTCACAATAACCACTGCAACAACCAAGACGCAGATATTTCATCGACACTAAGCCCTTCCTTGAGCTGTCCCTTTATAGTCACATCCATCTGCCTCCTCCCTACCATCCCTGATCTTGGACAACCTTTAAACTGTCTTCCATTTCCATGATTCAATCATTTTGAAAAGGTTATATACAGGAATCAAACTATATGGCCTTTTTCACTCAGCACAATGCTGAGTAGTATTTTATGGTATGGTTATATCACAATTTGTTTAGCCATTCACTCATTGAAGGACATTTTTGATGTTTCTAGTCTTTCTGTTCCAAACAAAACAGCTATGAGCATTCATGTCAAGAATTTTGCATGAACATCAGTTGTCTTTTCTCCAGGATAAATGCCCATCAGCGCAATTACTGGGTTTTCTGTTAGAAACTGTCAAACCATTTTCCACCAGTGACTGTACCATACATTCCAAACAATATATGAGTGACCCAATCTTTCACCTCTTTGCTAGTGCTTGGTATTATCACTATTTCTTTTAAGCTGTTCTAATAAATGTGCTTGTTGCTAGTATATAGAAATACAGTAGAATTTTGTATGTTGATTTCATATATTACAACCTTGCTAAATTGATTTACCAACTTAAAAAAATTTTGGTAGATTCTTTTGGATTTTTTCCCTACTGACCATCATTTCATCTGCAAATAGGTGAAATTTCACTTCTTCTTTTCTAACTTATATTCCTTTTATTTCCTTTTTCTTGCCTTATTGTGCTGGCTATAACTTCTAGTACTATGTTGAATAGAGTGAGGGTTGACATCTTTGCCTTTTTCTCAAATGAGGGGGAAAGCACTAGTCTTTAACAGTTAAGTATGATGTTAAGATCTTTTTTTTTGTACATACTTCTTCTAGCACTGTGTTGTAGATTTTCACATACAAGTCCTTTACATGCTTTGTTAAATTTATTCTTTTTGTTACTGTAAATGGAAATTTTTCTTGATTTGACATTGAGATTGCTCAATACTAGTATATATAAACACTTCTTATTTTTTGTTTTGTGTTTTGACTTTGCACTTCAGCACTTTACTGAATTTTTTAGCTCTAGTATCATTGCTGTGGATTTAAGATCTGCAAATAGGAAAAGTTTTACTTACTAATATCCAATTCAGATGCCTTTTATTTCTTTGTTTTGTCTACTTGCTCTGGCTAGAACTTCCATTACAATGTTGAATAACAGTGGTTTGTCTTTTTCCTGATCTTAGAGGGAAAGCTATTATTTTTTTATCATTGATACTAACTATGTTTGCATATAATCCTTTTGTTATGTTGAACAAGTTTCCTTGTATTCCTAGTTTTGTACATGTTTTATCAAGAAAGGGTACTGGATTTTGCCAAATGTCTTTTCTGCATCAATTGAAATGATCATATGTTCTTTATTTTTCCTTTGTTCTGTTAATGTGGTGTATTACATTAATTGATTTTCCTATGTTGAGCCCTCCTTGCATACCTGGGATAAATCCCAATCCATCATGATGCTCTTGGATTCAGACTGCAAATATTTTGTGGATGATTTTTGCATCTATATTCATGAGAGATAGTAATCTGTGATTTAATGTTTTTTTTTAATCTGGTTGTGGTATTAGAGCTATATTGGCATCATAGAATACTTAAGAAGCATGTTTTGCTCTTTGTTTTTTTGAAAGTATTTAAGCAGGATTGATGTTAACCCTTGTTAGAATGTTTGGTAGAGTTCATCAGTGAAACCATCTGATCCTGAGTTTTTCTTTCTTGGAGCATATTGATTACTGATTTTTTCTCTTTACTTTTACTTATTATTGGGGATCTTCCAGTTCTTCTTAAGTCAGTGTAAATAATTTGCTTGTAGGAATTTTCCCATTTCATCTTATTTGTAGGCACAGATATGTTTATATTGTCTTCTTGTAATCATTTTTGTTTTTGAAAGGCTAGTAGTATTGCCCCCTTACATTTCTGATTTTAGTTATTTGCATCATACTTTTTTCTCCATTAGTCTAGCTAAAATATTGTTCATTGTATTGATCTTTTCAAAGAACCAGATTTCAGTTTCATTTATACTATCTCTTTTAAATTGTAATTCATTTATCTCTGCTCTAAACTTTGATATTTTCTTCATTTGCCTTGCATTGAGTTTAGTTTGCTCTTCTTTTAATAGATCCTTGAACTGTAAGGTTAGGTCTCTGATTTGAAATCTTTCTTTTTTAATGTAAGCATTAGAGCTATAAATGGCCCTCTCATCACTGCCTTTACTGCATCCCATGACTTCTGGCATATTGTTGTTTTGTTGTCACTTGTTTATTTCCTAATTGTCCTTGTGATTTCTTCTTTAACCATCTGATTATTTAAGTGTGTGGTTAAATTCCACACATTGGTGAATTTCCCAGCTCTTCCTGTTATTTATTCCCAACTTTGTTTCAATGAGGTCAAAGAAGGTACAATGGCATGATATCAATATTTAAAAATTTGTTCAGACTTATTTTGTGACTTAGCATATTGTCTTAACTGGAGAATGACCTATATACTCTAGAGAAGAACACGTACTCTGCTGTTATGGTGTGAAGAGCTATAAATGTGTCTGTCAGGTCTACTTGGTTCAGAGTATCATTCAAGTTATCCTTTTCCTTATTGAGCTTCTGTCTAGATATTCTATCCATTATTGAAAGTCTTATATTGAAGTGTCCTACTATTAATATAGAAATGTCTAATTCTCCCTTCCAATCTGTCAGTTTTTGCTTCATGCATCACAGGGCTCTACTGTTGGGTGCATGTGTATATAGATTTATAATTATTTCTTCATATTGAGTTTGTTCTTTTATCAGTTTATAGTGACATTCTTTGTGACTTTATAGTTTTTTACTTAAAGTCCATTTTATCTGATATTAGTATAGGTACTCATAGGTACTCCATTCTTTTTTTGATTTTACTATTTACATGGTATATTTTTTCCAACCATTCATTTTCATCTTTCTTGTGTCTTTGAATTTAAAGTAAGTCTCTTGTAAACATTATATAGTTGGGTATACTTTTTTATCCATTATTTTAATCTATGCCTTTTGACTGAAAAGTGTAATCATTTACATTTAAAGTAATGATAATGAAGAACTTCCTGCCTCATTTTGCTATTTGGTCTTTGTAAGTCTTTTAGGTCTCTCATTTCTTCCATTAGTGCTTACTTAAATATTCATTTGTAGTGTTTCATTTGTAGTGTTTCACTCATTCTCATTTCCTTCTATATTTATTTTTCAGATATTTTTCATGTGCTTGTCATTGGGTTTAAAACCTGTAAGAAGTAAAAAAGTGGAGTTATATACAAATACAATAAATGGACATTTATAATTATTCATATGGTTCTCTTTACTGGAAGTCTTTCTTTCTTTTGGCACTTTAAGAGATTGTCTAGAGACCTATCCTTTTAGTATGATGAACCACTTGCCTGTAAGGCAGGTCTTTGTTGACTAACTCCCTCGGCTTTTGTTTATCTTGGACTGTTTAATTTGTTAATTTGTCTGTCAGTCTCATCGTGTGCTGGTTTGAAGATACTATATACCTGAAAAAAAGCCATGTTCTTTTTATCCATTCCTCTGGATGCAGGCCTGTTTTGTGTGGGTTATTTCAATTGAGATGAAACCCATCCCATTTAAGTGGGTCTTAATCCTTTTACTGTAGTCCATGATGAGATGATAAGGGACAGAAAATCCAAGAGAGCTTATACAGAGAAAAGTCCTGGAGATGCTAAGAGAGGGCCAACAGAAGCTCACAGAAGAGGCCTCTAGAATCAGGAGCTGAAGGCAATGAAACCCAGCAGGGAAGGACTAGCAGATGCTGGTCATGTGCCTTGTTGTCTGACAGAGGAAACCTGGAGGACAACAGCCCCTCTTCAGAGAAGGTATCATCCTATGGATGCCTTAAGGGGGACATTTTCATAGCCTTAGAACTGTAAATTTTTAACTTCATAAATCCCCATTGTAAAAGACAATTAATTTCTGATAATATTGCCTTATAGTATCTTTAGTAAACTGAAATAGATTTAGGTACTGAGAAGTGGGGTGCAGCAATTTTCAATTACAAAAAAATGCTGGAAGGGCCTTATAAATGGATAAGGAGAAGATTCTGGGAAAAATGTGAAATACTTCATAGAAAAGGCCTAGATTGCTTTGAAGAGACTGTTGATAGAAATGTGGATGCTAAAGGTACTTGCTTGCAGTTTGCAATAGCAAACTATACAGCAATGATGAATTTGCCATTGCAAACTGGAAGCAAGTTGATCTTTGTTTTAAAGTGGCAGATGGAAATTGAGACCTGACTTTGGTTGGCAGGCAGAATTTCAAAGTGATGAGATTGGATATTTGTCTGAAAAGACTTCCAAATTAAATGTTGAAAGTGCAGACTGGCTTCTCCTTGCAACTCATAGTAAAATGTGAGAGGAAATAAATAAGCTGAGAATTGAACTCTCAGGTGCAAAGAAACAAGAAATTGATAGTTTGCAAAATTCTGAGCTTTCAGAAAATGAGTCCACAGAGAACAATGTCCCATGTGAGGATTTAACCAAATACGAAGCCAGACAGCCATTTCAGCATAAGTCAGGATTGGAAATACAGGTATCAGAAAGGATTTGTGGAAAGTCCTGTTGTCTGATGGATGGAACCCCTGTGTGCTGCAAGTAAATCTGGCCACATTTTTGAGAGATCTGTATGAACAGAACAACTGCCAGCCTGGATTAAGAGGGACAGAAAAGGGACAGATTGAAGGAAAAATTATTTCAAAGGCAGTACAATGGAAACTGGAGTCTGGAGCAAAGAAAATTCAGGCCAGGAGAGTGGAGCCACTCATGCACATGGAAGGGCGAGTTTGTACAGTTTGGAGAGGCTGGGTGTGATGGTTAGATTCACATGATAACTTGACAAGCTGATGGTGCTCAGGTTTTGGTCATGCAAGCACTAGTCTAACTTTTACTTTGAGGACATTTTGTGGACTTAAATCATCAGTCAGTTGATTGCACTTATGGCTAATTGCACTCACAATTTCAATCAGCTTGATTTAATCCAATCAGTCTCAACTCAGTCCAATTCCTAAATGTAATGCAATCAGTTGAAGAATTTAAGGGAGAGGTAACAATTTCTGCAGTCAGAAGAGAAAATTTTCACTTCTAATTCATCCAGCCAGGCTCTTCTGGGAATTCATGGATGACCATCACCTTTGTTAGCAACTCATTGTTTTCCCTGTGGATTTTGGATTCACTTTCATGAAACATTATAAAATCTCATATTTATAGATATCTCCTGTTGGTCCTGTTTCCCTAGAGAATCCTGAACCAGGAATGGTTCTTGAGAAACTGAATCTTAAAAATGGGTTCTGTAATTGGTTTTCTACTCTAATTAGATTCAAAGGCACTAATGACTCGGTTTCCAATAATCAAGATGGCATTGACTGTACATGACATGAGTTCACAATGCAGATATACAAAAATCTCCATTGATTCTCCTAATCATACTCATGTTGAAGGCAAGGCCCTGGGCAGCAGTGTTTTTGACACCTTAACAGAGTTTTATAGGGATAAGAGGCATAATGATGCAGGTTGGTTGTTCTTAGATATGCTGGATACAGTTATGAAAGAAAGGGATTAGCTGAAAACTTTAATCTGCAACTTAAATGCCATGTGAAAGATGTAAAAGCTTCTATGTGTGCCCTGAAAGAAAATATCATTTCCTGTGGAGGCTTGAGATCTCTGAAAAGCAGACCCAGATTAACACTGTGCAAGTAGCCAATTTACAATGTAAACTAAAATCTCAAACATGCATGGTATCTGCTGTAAAAGTAAGGGCATTGATTGGTTAAGAATGGGGTCCTAACACTTGGGAGGGGGGCATATGGGTTGATAACCATGACAATAAGGACACTGGAACCTTAGATTCTGCTGAGTTTTTGCTAGATAAACCTGAGATCATCAGCCGCCCATGCCCCTTGAGGAAACAGCTTTCCAAATTCTACTCTGAGTAGTTTGCTATCCAATGTCTACCTAAGGAGATTAAACATCCACCTAAAGGGAAACTGCCTTCAGTCTTCTGTCTAGAGAGATTAATCTTGTTTCACCAGATGAAACTGCCATGGAATGCTCTGAGGTAATAGGCTTGAAAGACACTTCTAACTCTTTTCATGACCCACCCCTACCACCCTTCTTTTCTTTAAAACCTAAAACTAGACTGACATTTCAACAGGGACTCATAAGGAGGTATGCTATACTCCAAAAGAACTGCATGGGTTTTCAAATTTATGTAGACAGAAATCAGGGGAACATGTGTGGGGGTGGTTATTAAGGCTATGGGTTAAGTGGAAGGAACATAAATCTGGATCAAGCTGAATTTACTGATATGTGCCCACTAAGCACAGATTCTACATTCAATTTTATACTTGTGTGGACAGAAAGGGCATTAGCAGTTAGTTTGGGTTGTTGACTGAAACATGGATCAAAAGGTGGCTGATATTACCTGAGGTTGAAATGCAAGAACTCCCCTGGAATAATGCAGAGGAAGGGATCCAAAGGCTTAGAAAGACTGGAATGTTAAAGTGAATTTATCAAGGAAGTCCTGCTCACACACCCCAGGAGGGTCCAGATGATACAACATTTACCAGGATTTTGAGGAATAAATTTGTGAGACTAGCACCATCATCCTAGAAGGTCTCCATAGTCACCTTTCTGTGTAGGCCAGATATTACTGTGGGAACTTCTGTCATTGCACTGGAATCCCTAACCACAATGGGGATGATCAGATCCTTAGTTGGCAGAAGTCAAGCGGCGGCTCTTAATTGCCAAATACTGGGTGAATGTGGCTACCATAATAGACAGCAGACTCAAAGCAGAAGTCAAAATAATCTGACTCACAGTCTTATTGGCACTGGCTAGTAGATCATAGCATCCCTAGAAGCAAAATAATTGGGCAGTCTACTAAATGCTTGTTTGATCTGTATAAACAGAAAAGTTCTAGCTCAAGTGAACAAAAGTCTAATTTAAAGGACAAAAACAGAGAGGCATAGTCCCTTAATCAATTCCCAGACTTGAAACAGTTAACATACTCAAAGTCCCTTGAATAAGTGGGAGCCCAGGTACCCTTTGGGAAGGATCCTGTTACATCACAAAAATGTATACTATTAATCATTCTCCCTACTTTCCCCAAGGAGACCTATCTTGGGGATGACCAGATATTTGAGGGATTATTAGACATTGGTTCAGAAGTGACATTATTCAAAGAGATGGAATACATCACCCTGGTACACAGTCAGAGTACAGGCTTATGGAGGTCAGGGGATAATGGAGTTTTAGCTCAGGTCAGTCCAGGGGGTCCTCATACCCATTCTGCGGTTATTTCCCCAGTTCCAGAATGCATAGTTTGAATTGACATACTCAGCAATTGGCAGAATCTCCACATTGGTTCCCTGACTCATGGAGTGAGGACTATTATGGTAGGAAAGGCCAAGTGGAAGTCACTAGAACTGTCCCTACATATCAGTATAATACGACAGAAGCAATACTGGATTCCTAGAGGGTTTGCGGAGATTAGTGCTACTCTTAAGGACTTAAGAAAGCGGGAGTGGTGACTCCCAACACATCCCCATTCAACTCTCTTATGTGGCCTGTGCAGAAAACAGATGGGTCTTGGAGGATGACAGCAGATTATCATAAACTTAACCAGGTGGTGACTCTAATTGCAGCTGCTGTTCCAGATGTGGTATCATTGCTTGGGCAAATCAGCATGTCCCCTGGTACCTGGTATGCAGCTATTGATCTGGCAAATGCTTTTTTCTCAATACTGTTAATACAAACCATCAGAAACGTTAGCTTTCAGCTGACAAGGCCAGTAGTAAACCTTAACTGTCCTACCTCAGAAGCATATCAGCTCTCCAACATTATGTCATAATCTTGTCTGCAGGGATCTTGATCATTTCTTCCTCTTGTAAGATATTATGCTGGTCCAATATATTGAAGATATTGTGTTGTTTGGACCGGATGAGCTAGAAGTGGTAACTCTAGACTTATTGGTAAGGCACTTGTGTGTCTGAGGATGGGAGATTTATCCAACAAAAATACAGGAGGCTTCCACCTCAATGAAATTTCTAGATGTCCAGACGTATGGGACATGTCAAGATATCCCATCTAAAAGGATAAGCTGTTGCATCTGGCACCTACTATGACCAAAAAAAAAGGCACAATGCCTAGATGGCCTCTTTGGATTTACAAGACAATATAATTCCTCATTTGGGTGTGCTACTGATTGAATTGACTGAATTGAAAAGTTGCTAGTGTTGGGAGGAGGCTAGAACAAGAGGAAGCTTGAGACATGTCCAGGCTATTGTGCCAGCTGCATTTACACTTGGGTCATATGATCCAACAGATGTAATGATGCTGGAAGTGTCAGTGGTAGATAGAGTTTCTGTCTGGAGACTTTGGCAGACCTCTATAGGAGAATCTCAACAAAAACCCTTAAGATTTTGGGGTAAAGACTTGCCATCCTCTGAAGATAATTACTCTCCTTTTGAAAAAGAGTTTTTGGCTTGCTACTGGGCTTTAGTAGAAACTGAATGCTTAACCATGAGACACAAAGTTGCAAAAAAACCTGAGTTACATATCATAGGTTGGGTGTTGTCTGACCCACCAAACCATAAAGTTGGATTTGCACAGCAGCACTCCATCATAAAGTGGAAATGGCATATATGAGATAGGGCTTGAGTAGGTCCTGAAAGGACAGGTAAGTTACATGAGGAAGTGGCCCAAATGCCCATGGGCCACACTACCTCCTCTTTCCCAGTCCAGAGGTATGGCCTCTTGGGGAATTCCTTGAAAATCATTTGACTGAGGAAGAGAAAACTCAGGTCTGGTTCACAGATGGTTAACATGATATACAGGTACCACCAACTAGTGGACAGCTGCAGCACTGCGGCCCATTTCTGGGACATCCCTGAAGGACAGTGATGACAGTAAATCCTCCCTTGGCTGAACTTCAAGCAATGCACCTGACTGCTCATTCTGCTTGAAAGAAGACTTGGCCAGAGGTGTATTTGTATTCCACTCATGGGCTATTGCTAATAGTTTGGCTGGATGATCAGGGACTTGGAAAGAGCATGATTATAAAATTGTTGTCAAAGAGGTCTGGGGGAGAGGTATGTGGACAGACATTTCAGAGTGTGCAAAAAATCTGAAGACATTTGTATCCCATGTAAATGCTCACCAGATGATGATTTTGGCAGAGGAAGGTTTTAATAATCTAGTGGGTAAGGTGACCTGTTCTTTGGCTACCAATCATCCTCTTTCTCTAGCCACTCAGCAACGTGGATTTCCACTACAGCCAATGCTGAGTGCTCAGTATACCAGCAGCAGAGACCCACACTCAGTCCCCAGTATGGCACCATTCCTCAAGTTGATCAGCCTGCTACCTGGTAGCAGATTGATTACATTGGACTACTTCCATCATGAAAGGAGCAGCAGTTAGTTCTAACTGGAATGACACATACTCCGGATATGTGTTTGCCTTCCCTCCATGCAATGCTTCCACCAAAACTACCATCCATGAACTAATTCCTTATCTACTGTCATGGTATTCCACAGCATTGTTTCTGATTCAGGAACCTACTTCATGGCAAATGAAGTGTAGAAATGGGCATGTGCTTATGGAATTCTCTGTTCTTACCATGTTCTCGATCATCCAGAGGCAACTTGTTTGATAGAATGATGAATGGCCTTTTGAAGACTCAATTATCATGCCAACTAGGTGGCAATACCTTGCAGGGTTGAGGCAGTGTTCTCCAGTACACCCTGAATCAGCGTCCACTCTTTGGTGCTGTTTCTCCCATAGCCAGGATTCATAGCTCCTGGAATCAAGGGACAGAAATGGGTGTGGTATTACTATGACACCTAGTGATGCAGTAGAAAGATTTTTGCATCTTGTCCCTACATTCCTAAGTTTTTCCAGTCTGCAGGTCTTAGTTCCTAAAGGAGGAGTGCTTCCACCAGGATACATAGCAATGATTCTACCAAACTGGAAGGTAAAACTGAAACCTGGCCACTTTGGGCTACTTCTGCCTCTGAATCAATGGGCAAGGTAGGGGATTATTGTCCTGGTTGGGTTGATTGATTCTGACAATCAAGGGGAAATAGGACTACAACTTTACAATGGAGGTACAGAAGAGTATTCTGGATAAAGGAGCTCCCCCTAGTGCATATCTTATTCCTACTATACCTTGTGAATAAATCAATGTAAAATGGAACAACCCAATCCAGGCAGGACTGTCAATGGTCCTAAAACTTCTGAAATGAAGGTTTTTATCATGAACCAGGCAAAGAATTACAGTCAGCTGAATTACTTTCTGAGGTTAAAGGGAAAGTGGAATGAGTAGTAAAAGAATGTAGTGATAAATATTAACCATGACCAAGTGAACAGTTTACAAAAGTGAAGACTCTAATTGCATTAATATTTCCTCTTTGTTTTGTTATGAGTATGTTTATATTTTTGCATAAAGCAAATATCTTGTTTTCTTCTATAATCTTATCCCTTAATAAAATCTTATAAGTTTTATTGTTCATGTTATAGTATTTAAGTTATAGGAAACCAAGTTTAAGAGTTTATGTTCCCAAGGACTTGCCCCCTATTCTGGAAAGATTTAGTGCATTTACAGTTGTAGGCAGACAAGCTGAGTAGTGTTAGGCAAAAAAATACATCTGCTATTGTGTACTATTTAGAGATTAAGTATAATCTCTATTTTAATTTGTATACCTGCCAAGTTGACAAAGGGTGGACTGTTATGATCAACTTGGCCAGATGATGATGTCCATTTGTCTGGTCAGGCAATCATTGGCCTAACCATTATTGTGAAGCTATTCTGTGGTCTTAAATCATCAGCCATTGATTGCATCTATGTCTGATTGCATCTATGATCAGCTAAGGGGAGTGTTTTCTGCAATGAGAAAACATAACTCTCTTGATGTAATCTAATCAGTTGAAGACTTTTATGGAATGGGTGACAATTTCAGCAGTATGAAGAGATTACTTTCAGTTCTATTTTAGCCAGCCAGTCTCTCCTGGGGGACTCATCAAAGACTTTCATTGTTGTTGCCATCTCACAACCTGCCCTATGGAATTTGGGCTCATGCATACCCACAGGTGCATGAGACACTTTTATAAAATCTTGTATTTACAGATATCTCCTGTTGGTTCTGTTTCCCTAGAGAACCCTGACTAGAACATTGGCCTTCTGCCCAGTTATTCAAGAAGAGCGTTATCACCTCCAGGGCTTTCAGATGTCAGGCTGGGGGGGGGGGGGGGGGGGGGGTGGGGCTGCTGGTGGTGAGAGTGTTGGGGGCATTGAGGCAAGCTTGGCCACCGTGTTGCTCAGGAAAAGTGCCATTGCTTCAGGTTTCAGATAGGGTAGATCATATTTTCTGGGTATTGAGGAGAGTTGGACATCATCCCACTTTTCTGAGGGTGTTAAGTCTGTGCCCGGAGATGGCAGATAGTCTCGCTGCCACCCATATGCTTGAGGCAGGTTGGGCTGAGAACATGGCCATCTCCCCAGTGTTTGGAGATGTTAAGCCCTCACCCCAGTGTTTGAAGAGAGCAGGGCTGCTGCACAAGCCCTTGGAAAGTGTGGGTCTGCTGCTTTCTCAAGTCCTGAGTTTAAAACATCATTCTATAAATGACTAACAGACCTGCATGAAGTTTGCCCTGCAGTTTTTTGGAACTGTTTGGGATCTTTGATTCCCGTTTTCCTTCCAATTTCACCTTATGATAGTGGGAACATTTTTTCTATGACTGTCCCTCCTTTATATATTTGAAATAGATAATGTGTTCTAAGTTTCACAGGATCACATTTGGAATAGGATTTTGCTTTAGGACAGACCACACCTTTAACTGATTTGCTTTGTTCTTAATATTGTTTCTGAAATGATTTAAGCTTTTTATAATATTGTGATGGAAAGAATATATGTTGCATATGGAAATAATGTGTCTTTTTGGGGTCCAGTGGAGTGTGCTAAGTTGAAGCTATTTTGTACCCAGAAAAAGCCATGTTCTTTTTTTTTTCATATGCTGTATGGTGGGGATCACATTTCACTCTTTTGCCACGTGAGTATCCCCTTATTGCAGAACCATTTGTTGAATTTTTGTTTGTTTGTTTGCTAGTTTGCTGGTTTATGAAGTGCATAGGCTGAGAATCGAACCAGGTCTCCTGCATAGCAGGAGAGAATTTCACCACTGAACTACCCTTGCATCTCCACCCCCTGCCATATTCTTTTAATCCATTCCTGTGGGTGTAGAGCTGTTGTCCTAGAATCTTTTGGTTAGATTATTTCAATTAAGATGTAACTCACACCATTCAAGGTGGCTCTTAATCCTTTAACTGTAGTCCTCTGTGAGAGGTTGAAGAACAAAAAAAGCCAAGAGAGCTTAGACAGACAAAAGCCACATAGCTGCTAAGAGAGGGCCTACAGCAGCTCAGATAGGAGGCCAATGGAGTCAGGAGCTGAAGGCAGCAAAACCCAGGAGAGAAGGACCAGCATTTGCCTTGCTATCTGACAGAGGAAACCTGGATACCAGCAGCCTTTTTTCCGAGAAGTTATCTTCCTCTTGATGCCTCAATTTGGATGTTTCCATGGCCTAAAAAGTAAATTTATAACCTAATAAATCCCCATGGTAAAAGCCAACCCATTTCTGGTATATGCATTTTGGCAGCTTTAGCAAACCAAAATACACCAGATATAAAATTCTTGGTTGGCAATTGTTTTCTTTCATAACTCTAAGTGTTTCACCCCACTGCCTTCTTGCTTCTGTGGTTTCTGATGAGACATATTCACTTAATTTAATTGTGCTCCCCTGTACTCAAACATTGCTTTGCTCTTGCAGCTTTTCAATCTCCTTCTTTGTCCTAACCTTTGATAACTGTATTATTATGTGCCTCATAACAGTTCTCTTCAAGTTTATCCAGTTAGGGGTTTGTTAGAATTCTTGAATATGTATATTCATGTCTTTTCTTATATTTGGGGAGTTTGCTGCTCTTATTTATTTGAATATTCATTCTCCCACTTTCACTACATTTTCTTTTCTCAGATTTCCTTTATGTGTTTATTGGCATGCTTGATTGTGTCCCACATGTCTCTTACAATCTGTTCGACTTTTTAAATTACTTTTTCTTCTTGATTTTCAGCTTAGATCTAAAGTGGTAGAATATATAAAGGAATAGTTTAAAAATAACAGTTACAAGTAGAATTTGCAACATTAGAATAGTTTTCACTGTTGCTCAAAAAATAAACAAAAGGGAGAAATACTTCAAGAAATAAATACCAACAATTTCTAGAATTGCCAAGAAAAATAAGGTTTGATATTAATAGGATCTATTCAGTATTAAACAGGCTAGATAAGAAACACACACCTATAAATAAAATAGTAAACTTTTGAATATAAAAACAAAATTTTTAAAACCATAAAAATATAAGGGAGATCATCTATGAATGAACAAGAGTCAGGATCAGCCCCAGACTTCTCAACAGCAGGACTAGATACGAGAAGATAATTGAGCACAGCTTCTTAGTGTTGAAGGAAAGGAGCCTCACAGGAAATGAAAGGCAAATGGCTTTTAAACATATGAAAAGACATTCAAGTTCACTTTTAATGATAGAAATGAAAGTTAAAATTATATCAAGAAAAGAAAACAAAAAAGAAAAAAAATATGTCAAAATTGTTTTTTAATGTACTTGATTGGCAATATGGAGATCCAAAAAGAGCAGCATTTTAAAGAGCCCTGAGGTCAGAGTGGGGGTTGTCAAGAATTTGAAAGGAGACAGCTGTGACTGGATTAGGAAGACCAGATGTAAGAGTCTTGCTTGGAGAAATGTAGGCAGAGTATTATAAGCCATATAAAAAAATTGGGAATTTATTACACATGCAATCAATAGTTCATGGAAGACATGAAAAAATAGGAAAATGAGGAAAGTTGCCCACCCCGGAATTTGATTTGGTGACTGTATACCCTTGGGTGGACAACTGTATACCCTAGGGTGCTACACCCATCCTACCCCAGTTTATGTATCTTACTGGTTCAACAGAAGGCTGTAATCATGGTGGTGATCCAGGGACCAGGATGTGTTGAAGTTCATGTCCATTTCGATGTGAACCCCTATGACCAAGATGACAGAGAGACAGTAAAGTACACATGGCATTCTGTTTATTCAAGCATCATCCAGAAGTGACATATGACTTCTGCTCACAATTGCCAGACCAAGTCAAAAATCCACACCTAACTTCAAAGGGCCAGGGTCCTACAATCTTACTTTTTGCCCAGAATGTGGAGGAGATCTGTATATGCCCCTAATGTCCATTAAAGTGAACATTACACATTATACATAGTGAATAGAAGACTCTATGAATCCATTTATTAATCAATCAAATTCAATTATGCTGATTTATCAAACTAATAATATACACTGGGAAAGACATAAAAGCAAACATGTGCATTGATATATATATATATATATATATATATATATATATATTGCTTTTTTTTGTTTTTTCCTGGCTGAATGAGAAAAGTCTAATGTGCTTATTCATGGATATATCATAATTAAGATTCTATTTTGACAATTTACTATTATCAGTAGTTTTCTGTCTATAAAAATGATCTGCTCAAAGATATTAAGCATTTACAAGGTCTGTCTCTAGAGTATAATCTGCAAGCACTGTCTTGTCAGATAGCTTAAGTGAGGCTGGTTTTACTACTTTCCAGACAAGGGAATGGGGTGATAGTCATAATAATCAAAATAAAATCTGGTTTAATTATGGCTCTACTCTCCACTAGTTCTGTACAACTTCTCGCTGAGTCCATCATCTATATGCCTGAGAGACTAGAGGAATGATGACCTTCCAAATTCAATGCTCTTATTTAAAGATATAGTACTAATGGTAGCAGTAGTAATAAAAAAAATAGCCACCAGGTAGTTTATACCCATTTATCTCATTTACTTCTTATAGCAAAGCTCTGAATACATTAGTAACATGATTTGTGGTAACCAAATT
This sequence comes from Myrmecophaga tridactyla, assembly GCA_004026745.1. Taxonomy (NCBI): domain Eukaryota; kingdom Metazoa; phylum Chordata; class Mammalia; order Pilosa; family Myrmecophagidae; genus Myrmecophaga; species Myrmecophaga tridactyla. The sequence continues at coordinate 11,975 of PVIY010005164.1, read as the reverse complement.
TGAATCCAGCCTGACTACAAATCCAACCTTTAAATCACTCTATTATATTGCTTTGGTTCCCGTTTTGGCTTAATAAAGATTAATTATTGCATAAATGAATCAAATCAATTGTTATGATTAAAGTCTGAGCGAATATAAGAAATATTATCCAAGAAAGCAGTTAGCAGTTTCTTAAAAGCCTCACAATTTATGACAAAATAAAACAAGCTGATTGGTAAATATAGAGGGTGATTTTGGCTTAGAAAACCTGTAGTTTATCTTTTTAATGAGGTTGAGGGTATTTTTTTCTTTCAATTTTCAGGCCTAATGGCTTAATATGCCATCATACTAATGATTTTGCTAGAAACATTAATTCCTGGAAAGGTAAAACTTATAAAAATCAAATGATTTCTTTGAAAAAAAGAGGAGAGGCTGCAAAAATATCCTGATAAAATATGCAATGGAGTCAAATCAGTCTCACATTTACGTATGAAAATAGTGAATGTAGAATCAAAAGACATAAGAACTGAAGATTACCCTACTGGTATCTGAGCTCAACTCCTCCTTTGAAAAAGGAAAAACTGAGGTTCACTGGAATTTCACTTGAATATCTGACTTTCCTAAAGTATCACAGCTAACTTGTTGAAGAACCGCTTAATAATGTTTCTCAGGCAGAAGTTAAGAGTATCAATGAGTAAGAATGTGTTACTTAGGTATTTTTGAGGACTGACTCATAGGACTCAAATAAATGTTCCATGATCTAGCTAAAGCTGTGATTTGATGAGAGCACAAGTTTAGGGTCTTTCTACTCTATACTCCAGCCTTGTTATGACTTCAAAAGAAGAATGATTCTATTCTTCCAAGATGACAAATACACACTTTTGCCCAAATATTTTAGGAGAACTGAGCATCAAGAGACAGTGTTTCATAAGCTCCTATGTACTAGTGATAAATTAGAAAAGGCTTAAACCACTTATGACTATATGAAATTATAGGCGTTCAATAGTTTTCTGACCCGTATCCATCAAAACATCAAAAAGATATTAGTAGACAGCAGGCATGTAACCTGGAAATAGTGGGCAACTATCCATCTTACACCGCCTGAGTCTGCTTTAGGCAAATGGGACTCAGAAAAAAAATTGTGCCCAGAATGAGAAACATTGATTTCCAAAGAGTTCAGCACTTGACCTTTTTGTTTCTGGAGAAATTGTCCCTGTTTCTATAGAAACATACCTTGGCCACTGTAGTGGCTTGAAGCGGAATGTACCCCAGAAAAACATGTTCTTAAATCTAATCCATATCTATGGGTGTGGTACATGGATACAATCCATATCACCGCATGTTGGAACTATTATATAGGACCCATCATAACAAAGTGAGGCTATTATAAGTAGAGCATTTTCATTAGATTACTTTAGTTAAGGTGTGACCCAGCCCAATCAGGATGGGTCTTTAATCTTCCTTTTTAAGTGGAGTGAAATTCAGACAGATAGAAAGAAAACCACAGAAGCAAGAAGCTGGACATCAACAAAAACTGGAAGAGAAAGGAGAGGCCAAGGGATTCCACATACTTTGCCATATGGCAGAATAATGAAGACCATGGATTGCCAGCAGCCAACCTCAGAATGCCAGTCTGGGAGAATAGCATCATCTTGATGAAGTCTTGACTTGGATTTTCCCCTGACCCATTTTCCTGGTGTTTGCTTGAGAAGCCAAGAAACACTAAAACACCCTCTTTAATACTGTTTTTTTTTTTAATTGTTTTGAGGACACATTTTTTAAAGGTGTTAGAAGACAAAGAAAGCATGTATTTAGCAGTTAATTCCTTCTTTTATACATAGATGTGCTCTCCTTTCGGCCACATATGCTAGTGATTTGGTAGGTACTATATTATTATGCAGTCCATGGCATTTGGCTTTTACTATTCTATACATTATTTATTCATATATATTTAAAGGCCACCCAAGGGAAAAATGGCATTCTTGCACAAAAATAATGCAAGTGATTATGCTATATATAAATAATGTTTGCTCAATACAGATACGAGAATTATGAACCAAAGAATAAAATGAGAAGTAATGTTTTTAAATCAAATGAGAAAACAATATTTATATAAAATGAGTAATAATATTTTCATTTCAAATGGTGAGTATGAGGCAGGGAAACTATCCCAGGCAATTGATATCACACACAAGAAATATTCAAGACAAACATTAACAATAGTGTTCCAAAAATAAAATTAAAGAAGCAAGTATTTACCATGTTTTAAGTGTTTTGCACATTTTCTTTAATTTTAACTTTAGGGTAACTCTGATAGGTAGAAACTCTCTCCCTTATACAGAGGGAGAAACAAGGACTCGGATATTTTCTTATACTACAGATTTAGTCTATTATAGTAAAGAGAGCTATAGAATATCAATATTTCTAGTCAAAAGTTAGTGTTCATCATTTATACCATTGTTTGTCCCTCTGTTCTAACTACACCTAGAGTTCTCATCCCTATTGGGTTCAACAACATATTTTTTAATTCAATTTTTTTGAAATATAACTTTAAGAAATGGTGTCCATTGAAATAGTAAAATTAAATAATTTGGCAAATGTATATGCTTATGAAACCACCATCACAATGAAGATGCAGAGTTCCCTCACTCCATAAAATTTTTCATGCCATTCTGTACGCGTCTCCCTTTCCAGCCTTCACTAGAGGAAACCACTGATCTGCTTTGTGTCACTATATGTTAGTGTAAAATTTCTAAATGGAAACACACTGTTGAGTCTTTGGGGTCTGGCTTATTTCACTCAAAATAATAGTTTTGAGATGTATCAATTTTGCTATATGTCATTAATATATTCTGAATGTAAGTCTTTTGTCAGATATTGTATCATGAATATTTTATCCAAGTCTTTTTCCTTCTTATTTTCTTAACAGTGTTACAATGGAAAAAAAAAGCTATTTTAATTTTGAAAATGTACAATTACTATGTTTGTGATTAATATGCTTTATATTATATCTTGGAAATCTTTGTCTAATGCAAGGTTTTCTTCTCCAAGTTTAATCAATTTAGCTTTTACATTTAGATTTTTATCTATTTTACCTTTATGTTTGTGTGATGAAAGGTAAAAGCCTGTATTAATATTTTTTCTTCCATACAGATATCTAGTTGTTCTAACACAATTTATTTAAAGGAATTTCCTTTCTCCACTGGATTACCTTGGCAACTTTGTCAAAAGTAAATTGACCATATCTGTGTGAATCTGTTTCTGAATTTTTTATCCATATGCTAATGCACCATTATCTTGCTAACTATACTTTAATAGTTAGTCTAGAAAATCAGGTAGCAAAATCCTCTAAATAAGTACTCCATTTAATAAAATGTGTATTTTCTGTATCTCTTGCACTTATTTGAATTTTCATTAAGATTATGTTAAATGTAAAGATAAACTTTGAGAAAACTGACTTCTAACTATATTGAGTTCTCCAGTTCATAAAGATATATATGTGTATATAGTGTGTGTGTGTGTGTGTGCGTGTGTGTGTGTGTGTGTATATCCTCCATTTACATAGGCATTGGATTTTTCTAAACTATATTTTCAAGGTTTTAAAATAAGGGGTGATTGTATCTGTTTGAAACTATTATGTACCTCAGGAAAGCCATGGTTTAACCCTGATCCAATCTTGTGTGGCTAGACCTATGTTTAAGGTGGACATCTTTGATTAGACTTTCCATGGAGAGTGACCTACTCAATTGTGAGTGTGGCCTTTTGAAGTGACTCCACCTCGTCAGAGTGGGCCTTGATGGGTTTATTGGAGTCCTTTAAAATGGGAAACATTTAGATAAATCTCAGATGCAGACGCTTGGAGAACAGTTGTTTCAGAGTCAACAGGAGACCCAGACATTTGGAAACTCAAAAAGAAACCAACCCCAAGGGAAGTAGTTTTTAACCAGAAACCAAAGAACCAGCAGATCCCATACACTTGCCTCACCAGTTGGCCGAGGTGTTCTGGACACATTGGCCTTTCTTGAGTCAAGGTATCTTTCCCTAGATGCCTTATTTTGAACATTTTTATGGTCTTAGAACTGTGAACTTGTAACTTAATAAATTTCCATTTTAAAAGCCATTCCATTTCTTGTGTACTGCTTTCTAGCAGCATTCAAAAACTAAGAAACATACTGGTACCAGAGAAGTGGGGTGCTGTTGTTTGGAAATAAAAGACTTTTTAAATGGATAAGGAGAAGATTCTGGAAGAATTGTGATACAGTTGGAAGCAAAGACCTGAATTGCTTTGGACACACTGGTGTTCGAAATGTGGACTCTAAAGATATCTCTGATGAGGCTTTAGACAGAAATGAGGCATGTGTTATTGCAAAGTGGAAGGGGAAGAGACCCTTGTTTTACAGTGGTGAAGAATTTGGAAAAACTGTGTACTTCTGTTGGGTGGAAGTTAGAATTTAAATGTGACAACCCAGAAGTCTTAGCTGAGGAAATTTCCAAGCTAAATGTGGAAAATGCTGCCTGGTTGCTCCTTGAAGCTTATAATAAAATGAGACAGGTGAGAGGTAAGTTGAGAACTGAATTCATGGGTACAAAGAAACCAGAAATTGATGGTTTGAAAAATTCTGGGCTTCCAGAAAGGAAAACCATAGATAATAGTGCCACAAGTGAGGATATAACCAAATATGGAACCAACCACCCATTTCAGAAAAAGCCAGAATTGGAAATAGAATTATCCAGAAAGGATCTGTGGAAGGTCCTATTATCTCACAGTTGTGATCTGTGCCTACTATATGGAAAATCAGCTATTTTATTATAAGAGTTGTATAAATAGAACCAGGCCAGTCAGGACTAAAAAGGACTGAAAAGGAACAGATTAAAGGAAAAATGTTTCAAAGGCAGAACCATAGAATCTAAGGTCTGAAGCCAAGAAATCCTGGACCAGGTAAGTGACCCACCCATGCATGCTGAGAGGGTGAGTTTGCCCTAAAGGCAGAGTACAAGCCTTCCACCTCAATTTTCAGGAAGAGTTTTTGCCTTTTCAGGCTCTGAAGAAACTGAAACAAATTCTTGGAGGATTGGAGGGTACCTGATGATCAGCTGATTGTTTTGAGGGATTTGAGCATGGAGATGGCAGAGAGTTCAGGGGCTCCCCAGTGCTTGGAGAGGGTGGAGTCATGAAAAAGGTGGTTTCTCCAATGATCCCCCAGGTTGCAACCCTCACCCTAGCATTTTCAGAAAGCAGGGTCACTGTACTGCATAAGCTCTTGGAAAAAGTGGGACTGCCACTTTCGAAAGCCCCAAGGGTGATAACTAACTCTCAGATTTTGAAATCAAATGGAGTTTGCCTTGCAGGTTTTTGGACCTGTTTTGGTCTGGTGACCCACGTTTACTTTTCAATTTCTCCCTGTGGCAATGGGCACATGTACCTATGACTGTTCTTCCTTTCTATATTGGAAGCAGATAACTTGTTCTGAGTTTCACAAGAGGATAATTTTTTGACCTTAGGACAGACCATGCCTGTAACTGACTTTGATGAGATTTTGTACTATTTCTGAGTTTGTATTGCGTTTGTATTGTTATTGAAATGGTTTCAAGCTTTTATAATATTTTAATGGGATGAATGTATAGTGTATACAGAAAGAACTTGTCTTGTTGGGATCCAGAGAGTGTAATGGGCCAGTCTGAAACTATTACGTGCCCCAGGAAAGCCATGGTTTAATCCTGATTCAATTTTGTGCAGCCAGACATGTTGTTTAGGGTGGAAACCTTTGGTTAGACTTTTTCCATGGAGATTAACTTGCTCAATTGTGAATATGGCCTTTTGATAATATGTAGATGTGACTCCACCCATTCAAGGTGGGCCTTGATTAATTTACAGGAGTCCTTTAAAGTGGGATAAACCTCAGATGCAGGCACTTGGAGAACAGTTGCTTCAGAGCCAACATCAGACCCAGACATTTGGAAATGCAGAAAGAAAACACCCCTGAGGAAGCTGTTTGAAACCAGGAGCCAAAGGATCAGCAGATGCCAGTCACATGTTTTCCCAGCTAACGGAAGTGTTCTGGACACATCAGCCTTTCTGGAGTCAAGGCTGGATGCCTTCCTTTTGACATTTTTATGGCCTTAGAACTATAAAGTTGTAACATAATAAATTCCACTTTGAAAAGCCATTCCAAGGGTGGGCCACAGTGGCTCAGTGGCAGAATTCTTGCCTGCCATGCCAGAGACAAGGGTTTGAGTTCCATAGCCATTGGAAAAATAAAAACCATTCCATTTCTCTTATGTTAAATTCCAGCAGCATTAACAGACTAATATAGTCATACACATCTTTGTTAAAATTATTCTAAATATTTTACATTTTATGATGCTCGTATGTTTTTTAATTTATTTGTTTGCTGCTAGCATGTAAAAATGCAACTTATTTAATATGTTGTGTGCTAGTAACTTGTAACTTTCCACCTTGATAAATTTGCTTGTTAGAGCTAACCATTCTTTCGGAGAATCCTGGGATTTACTATGCTCAAACTATGTTGGAAAATAGAGTGCTTGATTTCTTCCTTTCTTTTATTTTTACTTTTTGCAATGTCTAGGGTTCCTTTTACAATATTTAATAAAGATGATAAGAGCATACATCTTTGCCTATTCTTGAATTTAAAGTTCAATATTAGCTGTAGACTTTTTGTTGATGCCATTGTAAGAGTGGGAAAGTTCCTTTTTGTTCTTAGTTTTTTTGAAAGTTTCTGCCATAAGCATTGAATTTTATCAAATGATTTTGTCCACCTATCAAAAAAATCACATGGATTTCTTGATTTTACTCATATGTTGAATTATGTTAAATGATTTTAAATGATAAGGCAACCTTGCATTTCTGGTATAAATACTACTTGGTCATATGTAGTATTCTTTTTATATATTGTTGGATTTTTTTTTTTGCTAGTAAGCATTTTTTCATGACTAAAGAGTCCTGAGTTTATTTTTGTACTATAATTGTCAGATTTTGGTATTCATATTAAGCTTATGTGTGAATAAAACTTTTTAAAAATGAACAGAGAGATGCAAGTGTTGGCAAAAAAAAGAGAGAGACAGAGAGAGAGAAAGAGAGAGAGAGATATTGTACCTACTCACTATCAGTAGGGAAGCAGAGTGATGTAGACCCTATGCAAGGCAGTGTGGTGGCACCACAGGAGGCTAGGCATGGGTTGCCATGTGATTCTGCAACCCCACTGCAAGGTGAATAGTTGGAGAAACTGGGAGTGGGGACAAGAATGGACATTTGCACACTTGTTTTTATGGCAGCAGTGTTCACGATTTGCAGTGGATGGTTGTGGCCTAAGGGTACATCAACTGAAGAACAGAAGATGGAATGTTGGTGTATACAATGGACTATTGAGCAGCTGAAAGACGGAGAGAAGTTGTGAGGCATACAACTAGATGAATGAAACTTAAGGACAGTATGATGAATGAAATAAGTCAGAAACAAAAGGAAAATAGTATCATGCCTCACTCATATGGACAAACAATAGTATATAATCTCAGAGATTTGTAATTGAGACACAGGTTATCAGGTTAAGGCCTATTGTACAGTTTCCTAGATTATAAGCTTTTACAGCAGTTACATCTATTCCAAAGTTGTAACTGTTATTTCTAAATTCTGAGATGCTGAGCTATTTGTATATAATTGGTCATTCCTTGTAACTTCAGGTATTTATGTGATACTTGAGACACAGAGTTAGAACTCTAAATCTATGAAAGCAAGCATAATTCCTCCAGCAACTATTTAAAAATTTGGAAAGGTGATCAGACTTCAACTAGAGATATGAATAAAACTGATCTGGATGGATCTAAGTTAAATCAGGATTCTGGGTAAAGGATTATTGGTCTATATTTTAAAACTTCAAGTTCTGTGTGAAACCAAAGAAGAGATGTTTATTTGGTACAAATTTTGTGTTTTGGATAGCATACTATCTAGTTTAACATGTATGGTGAGTTTATTTGAACACCATACTTATGTAGAATCTTGAATAAGGAGTGAGATCCTGTTTGCATAGGTTAGTGATGCCCTGATACATCCTAGAGTAATTTGGGCAGAGAATATAAAAGTATTTGCGAAGTCTCTTTGAGGGATTGGGGAGAAAGAAAGAAATATGAAAATTTCCCACCAGCCAATTCTTCTTATTATTGCAAGCATTGGGGAAAATGAATTTAATAGGCTGAGCCCTTAATATTGGGATTCACCCCTATGAAACTTATTCCTGCAAAGGAGAAGCTAAGCCAACTTATAATTATGCCTGTGAATTACCCCAGAGGACCTCTTTTGTTAGTAAATGTGTCCTCTCTCTCAAAGACAATGCAGCAGGAGAGGAAATGTCTTCCTCCCTATTTGGGATATAGCTCCAAAGTATAAAAATCTCCCTGACAAAGTGGGACATAACTCCTGGGAATGAGCTGGGATATGGCATCATGGGATTGAGGAAGACTTCTTGATCAAAGGGGGAAAAGAAGAAATGAGGCAAAACAAAATTTCTGTGGCTGAGAGATATCAAATAGAAATGAAAGATCATTCTGGAGGTTATTCTTATGCATTTTATCAATATACCTTTTTAGTTTCTAGTGTATTAAAATAGTTAGAAGGAAATACTTAAAACTGTTGAGCTGAATTCTAGTAGCCTTGATTCTTCAAGATGATTGTTTAACTATATAGTTTTTAGAAGGTGACTGTGTGATTGTGAAAACCTTGTGGCTAATACTCCCTTTATTCAGGGTATGGGCAAATGTAAAAAATTAAGGACAAACAAATAAATAAATAATGAAAGGGAGGATAAGTAGTATAAACATTTTTGGTAGATTACAATATTAATTGTCAATGACAGGGAGGAGTAAGAGATATGGGATGTATGGGGTCTTTCATGTTTCTTTTTATTTCTTTTCCTTGAGTGATGCAAAAATGATCATGTGATGATGAATACACAACTATGTGATGATAATATGAGCTATTGATTGTATACATTGGGTATACATATTGGTTGTATGACATGTGAAGATATCTCAATAATACTATAAATGTTTATTTAATATTGATGTTTATAGACTTCATCATTGAAACCTACTGAAACTAGAGTTTCTTACTGGGGAAGTTTGTGACAATAAATTAAATTTATTTAAAAGATATAGAGCGATCCAAAGCTTTCAAACTTGTATCAGTTTTTTAAATTGAAATATCCAAGGAATTTTTTCATGTAAGTTTTTGAATTTGTTGTCATAAAATTATTCTTTTTATATTCTGTCGTATCTTCAGGATTTGTAGTGCTATATATCTGTGCTGGTTTGAATCTGTTATGTATCCCAGAAAAGGTCATGTTCTTTTAATCCGTCCATGTGGAGACAGAACTTTTTTGGGTGGGACATTTTTGTGAAGCTATTTCAATTGAGATGCGATCCAGCCCATTCAAGGTGGGGCTTAATCCTGGGGCCCTTTATAAGAGAATAAATGGCATATAAGACAGGAGAGTATAGAGAGAAATGCCCAGAGATGTTTGAAGAGTGCTATTGATACCAGAACCCAGAAAAGGACAAGTAAACTTCACTATGTGCCTTCCCATGTGGCAGAAGAACCCCAAATGCAAGCAGAATTTCCTCAAAGAATGTATTTTCCCCATTATTCTTTAATTTGGACATTTTCATGGCCATAGAACTACAAATTTGTAATCTAATAAATACCCATTAAAAAAGCCAACCTTTTTCTGGTATATTACATTCTGGCAACTTTAGCAAACTGAAACAGATTTTGGTACCAGAAAAATGGGGTGCTGTAATTGGCAAATACCAAAAATTCAGAATGGCTTTATAAATGGATAAGGAGAAAATTCTGAAAGAATTGTGAGATGCCTGCTAAAATATGCCTAGATTGCTTTGAAGAAACTATTGGTAGAAATATGAATGATCAAGGTATTTCTGATGAGGCTTATGCTGGTTTGAAACTGTTATGTACCTTGGAAAAAGCATGTTCATTTAATCCTAAAGCATTCTTCTGGGGGAAGCCATGTTCTTTTAATCCTATATTGTCAGATGGAACTTCTTCATTAGGTTTCTTCCACAGAGATGTTACACACCCAACTGTGGGTTGTGACCTTTTGATTAGACGGAGATGTGACTGTGACCTTTCAAGGTAGATTTTAAGTTTTTTTCTGGAGTCTTTAAAAGAGCTGGCATGGAGAACAGACCTAGACATTTGAGAGATGACTTGGAGAGCTGACACAGACACAGATGTTTGGAGTTTGAGACAGAAAAAGTCTGAAAAAGCCTGGGTACTAAACAAGCACTCACAAAAAAAGTCAGAAGGACTCTTCAGCCCTGAGAGATGCTCAGTTAAGAAAAGAAACCCTGAGTTTTTCTCCAGAGCATCCAAGTGAGGGCCCACAGATGCTTAGTGAGGAAGCCACTGGAATCAGAAGCATAGGGAAACTAAACCAGGAACGTGGACAAATGGATGCTGCCATGCTTTCCCAGCTGACAGAGAATTCCTGAACACTTTTCATCTTCCTTTGATGTCAAGGTATCTGAATCTGGATGCCTTAGTTAGGACATTTTTAAGGCCTTAGAACTGTAAACTGATAACTTAATAAATCTCCTTTATAAAAGCCATTCCATTTCTAGTGTATTGCATGCTGACAGCATTAGCAAACTTAAACAATGACTTAGATGGAAATTATGAATGTATCATTGCTAATTTGGAAAAAACCCTTGTTTTAAAGTAGCAGAAAATTTGGCATAATTGAGTCCTGATATCAGATAGAAGGTAGAATTTGAAAGTGACAAGCTGGAATTTAGTTGAAGAGATTTCCAAACTATGTGGCAAACCCATCCTGGTTTCTCCTTGTGGCTTATAGTAAAATGTGGGAAGAAAGGGATAAACTGAGAACTAAACTCTTGGATACGAAGCAATAAGAAATTATTGGTTTGGAAAACTCTGAGTTTCCAGAAAGTAGTCCCCAGAGAATAGAAGCCTATATGAGGATTTAACTAGTCAGCCTTTTTAGAGTGAGTTCAGTATTGGAGATGGTGTTATCCAGAAATGATCTGTGGAAAGTCCTATTGTCTGATGTTGGGACCCTTGTATGGTACATGCAAAACTAGTAAGTGTGTTGTGGGATTTGTATAAATGGAATCACTGTTATTCAGACTAGAAAGCACAGAAAAGGGACAGAATGAAGGAAAAATGACTTCAAAGATAGAACAATGGAAGCTAAGATCTTGAGCCAAGAAACCTTGGCCCAGGAGAGCAAGCTCAGCCATGCGCATGGAAAGGATGAGTTTGTCTTGGAGATTGCAGAGTTTGAGCCTTCCACCCCATTGTTCAGGAAGTGCTATCACTCCAGGGCTCTCATACCCCTGAGGAATTGAAGGAAGCCTATTGTTCAGGAATAATGCTACCACCCCGGCCTCAAAGTAGTGGAACACATTCCCCGGGGACTGGAGAATAAGCTCCACATTCTACTCTTCTAAGGGGCTTGAGAGTGTGCTCCAAAGATGGCAGTGAGATAGCTGCTAATCAGATGCTTGAGGAGGGTTGGCAGAGAACAAAGTGGTCTCCCCAGTGCTTAGAGTGGTTGGAGCCCTCACCCCAGTGTTTGAAGAGAGCAAGGTCCCTGCATCAGCCTTTGTAGTGGGTAGGGCTGCAGGTCACTCAAGCCCTGAGGATAAAATGTCATTGTATAAATGTCTCTCAGACCTTAAAAACTAATGAAATATGCCTTGCAGGTTTTCAGAATTGTTTGGATCCTGTGGCCCCTGTTTTCCTTTCGATTTCTTCCTAGGTAAAGGAAACATTTATCCTATGACTGTCCCCCACCCACCTTGTATATTGAAAGTAGATAACTTGTTCTAGGTTTCACAAGTCAACAGCCAGGGGGGAATTTTGTCTTAGGATAGACCATGCCTGCAACTGTTTCTGGTAAGATGTTGTACTTAAAATGGTTGCTGAAGTGACTTAAGACTTTTGT